>OZJO01000001.1:9081-21636 GCA_900406225.1 Acrobeloides nanus
CAAAAAGTGGTTGCCCCAACGTGAACTTTCTTTTCCACTTTTCAACAAAAATTCGGTTCAAAAGTGGACTGGTCCTTTAAGCAACGTTGGGCTCGCAGGCTCAATCCCATTAGGGCGAAAATTTCGATAACAAAAAACTTTCCTAACAGCAAAAAATTTTTGCTCCATTATTTGTAAGAAAAGTTCTTTGTAGATCAAAATTTTTGCTCTAGTGGGATCGAACCTGCGGGCCCAACGTTGCTTAACTTGTCAGATCGGACGGGCGGCTTCCTTATCCACTTCGCCAAGTAGTCGATAATTTTTCGTTTATTGCTCTCTTTTTTAGCGTTAACTCCATGCCGATTATGGGCCATTGAGCGTTCCATATTTCATTCGATAATGGTGAATTCGGCCAAAACGAAGCATGATTCTCTCTTCAAGTTCCTTAAAAGGTTCGTTGTTGTTGATCGCATAAATAAAAGCTTAAAGCATGAACAAAAGCGCTCTTAAAGGACCGGTCCACTCGGGAAAAAAACTCTATGTAAAAATTATATATTCGGAAAATTCATGAAAAACGGAACATTTTTTGTTTTTACGGCATGTTCTGAATCGTTGTAGTTTTTGAGAAAATTGCGTTTGAAATTTGGGTTTGCGTTCATGTTTTCGTTGTAATACACGAACTTTTTTGAATTTTTGTGGAAAAATCGATTTTTTAAAATTTTCATAAAATGAACATCGTAGCAATTTTTTATAGCTAAATGAGACGAACAAAATGACACCAAAATTATCCAATTTGAACATTGTTTTGCGTTATNGAACATTGTTTTGCGTTATTGAAACGAAAACCTGATTCATGTTTTCGTTTCAATAACCCAAAACAATTTTCAAATTGAATAATTTTTCATTTTGTTCGTCTCATGTAGCTATAAACAATTATTGATACAATGTTCATTTTATGAAAGCTTAAAAAATCGATTTAAAATTTCAAAAAAGTTTATGTATTACAACGAAAACATGAACGCAAATTCAAATTTCAAACGCATTTATCTCGAAAACTACAACGTTTCAGCGGTTGTCGTAAAAACAAAAAATGCTCCATTTTTCATGAATTTTTCGAATAAACAATTTTTACATAGAATTTTTTCCGAGTGGACTGGTCCTTTAAACAATAAAAGAGAATTTCTATTTTTAACAGGGTTGACAATTCCTAAAGTCAACAATTTTTGGTATCTAGAAGTTCATTTTTAGACAGATTAAAGAGAGATAGATTTTCTTCTTTAAAATTTCGTCAACCCGGAAGTCTGCAAAAAATCGAACCTAGTCCAGCATTGCACTTTTAGAAAACGTGCTTTGAGTTTTGGGCAACCGTTCTCTGCATCTTTATGATAGCTTAGTGCCGTCATGTCTGTAGCATTTTTGTGTGCGCATCTTAAAATTAACTCTAATCATTTTAGTCAACACAAAATTTTTTATAGAAAGAATTTTTAGAAGAAAAATTTAAAGCCTCTTTAGAGGGGTGAAGTATTTTAAGAGGATTACTGAATTTTTTAGATGCCGCCGTTTTGTACAATTTCCGGATGAACGCCTACATACGTTGGCGGACTTGGCCAAGGAAGAGCATTGGCCGTTCCGTACAGAAATTACACCAAACCAAATTGCTGCCAAGGTTTTGGTCGTCACACAAGGCCGAGTATGTGGGGAATTTTAAATTAACAAACAAAAAGTGCTTTCTTCACACATTCCTTTGTCTAAATTATGGCAAATTTTTCGAATTTTTGTGCCCAATGACGACAGTTTCATTTTCGCATCAATACGCTACCCTGAATCAGGATCAACGAAGCATTTTTAATAAAGACAGTGGCGTGTGTGGGGAAAGAAAAAGCGTTGTTTTTAGACCAAAATATGTTATTTTCGCGTCGATATACAGCTTGTCTTGAATCCGAGGAATTTGATAAATGTCAAATTCGGATTCTCCGCACATTTTTACCCCAAAAGGGGCGTTTTTAGGCAAAAATCGCATTTTTGCAACTTTTCGCTTCAAAATACGCCTTCCCTGAATCAGGGAAGCGTTTTTTCGCTTCAAAAATGTCAAATTCGGATTCTCCGCATATTTTTACCCCTAGAGGGGTCATTTCCAGAAAAATTTTCACGTAGGTCGTCCCCTCTATTTTGTATTAGCTCCGAAAGTTTTTTGTTTCGCTCATAATGTTTTACCGTTAGATTTTCAAGTAGTGCTGTAAAAGCAACAAAAAATGTTTCAAATGTTTTGATCAATCAACTGGCATCAATTCTCTAAAAATAGACTGGTCCTTTAAGCCTAAGCATAAGCCTAAGCCTAAGCTTAAGCCTAAGCGTAAGCGTAAGCCTAAGCTTAAGCCTATTTGTTTGATCTATCAACTGGCATCAACTCCCCAAAAATAGAATTTTTGAAACCTTTTGCTTCTATTTTTATCCCCCTTTTCCATTTTCCGTTCATTGAGGGTAAAATGAGAAACGGGTCGACTCTATTATTTCCAACTAGCTCCGGAAACACGTTTTCTTTAAGTTCTTCCATCTGCAAAAAAGGCTTCGAATCGGTCCTAATTGATGCATTTCCTAGTCCCATTGTATGAGTATTTTTCGATGCTTTTCCAATTTTTCTACTTCAACTTGTGGGAACTAGTATCGATTAGATATCCCACTGAACATGAAATTAAAAAAAAATTTTTTGACCCCTCTAGGGGTAATTTTATGTGGGGAAAACATGTGAAATTCGGATTTCCCGCATACAATTACCCCTAGAGAGTCAATTCCAGATGATGAAAAAAAATTTTTCGAAAAATTTCGCGTTCAGTGTGATACCTAGTTCCAACTTGTGCTTTTCATCTTTTGGTTTTTTGTAATTTTTTGTACAATCTTTAAAAGCCCGTCATCAAATGTCATGGTACCAGTCGACAAACACTGTATTAGTCATCTTCATCCTACTTAACGTCATTGCTTCTCCGAACTAATCTAAATCTTATTTCAAAATAACACGGACTGTCACTTGTCTTAGTTTTTTCTTCTTCTATCTTCTTGTTGATCTCTATTCTTTGAGTTTTACATCAGCATGAAACAATACGCATTTGCATAGCCAATTCTCATTCTAGACAAGCGCTAAGTCCTAAGTCTAATAGCATTAAGGAAGCTAGGAAGTTTTTGATTGCAATATGATGGAACCAGTTGGCAATCATGAGGAAAAGAGTAGAATAAATTGAGTCTAGCTTGCACTTTTATTTGACTTCAAACATGCTGCATTTGAGTTGGATGTGACGTAGCACGGGGAGGGGGCAAGGTAGTCAGATCTCTCACCCAATTCCAACAAATGAAAAAACTAATGAGACTAAAAATTTCGATTTTGAGCAAAAATTTCGTCAAAATTCGATTTTTGAACAAAAAATCGGTCCCGGTTTTTTGATCGGGGGATTTTTTACACCCCATTTTTCACAAAAATTTTCCATTTTCTCAACGAAACACATAGCGCGTTTAATTTTTTAGGATTTGGTGAAAAAAATTTTTCAAAAAAATCCCGGTCCCCGGTTTTTTGAAAAATCCGATTTGTACTACTGACGCCTCAAACTGCGTTTCGAGACTGCTAACGATCACCCTTAGTGGCACTGATATATCTATTTCATGACATTGTATAAACAAAAAATGCTAGAATTTATTTCCTTTCTCTCCCTCTAGTTTTTGTCACGTTATCAATCAATCAGTCCGTGTATATATTCTCTTTGAAGCTGATTCCCATGCTTGCAGTTCCATGCATTTGTAGGCATAGACAAGAACGGAATGGAACAATCGTTCAAATAACACATGAATTGGATTATCAAAAACGGGACAACAATGTAGTTTTTGAGAAAATTGCGTTTGAATTTGTGTGTATTACAACGAAAACATGAACGCGGTGAAGATTCGTTCCCGAATCAATCAAGGTTGTATATTGGCGCAAAAATTCAAAAAAATTTTCGTTTTTCATCGACTTACGAAAACTGCCAAAAAATTTGAATTTTCGCGTCAATACACATAACTTTTATTGATTCAGGGACGAATTTTCGGCATAGACAAGAACGGGATGGAATGATCGTTCAAACAACACATGAACTGGATCACCAAGAACGGGATGACAATTGTGCTTGTCCAGTTCATGTGTTGTTTGAACGATCATTCCATCCTGTTCTTGTTTATGCCGAAAATTCGTCCCTGAATCAATAAAAGTTGTGTGTATTGACGCGAAAATTCAAAATTTTGTTTGGCATTTTCGTAAGTCGAAGAAAAACGAAAAAATTTTTTAATTTCCTTCATCATTTCGTTCTTGTCGTCCCGTTTTTGTGTCCCGCGTTCTTGCTCGTCCCGTTATTGTATATGCCCATTTGTTGGCCCTGCAAATCTCACAACAAAAATAATCGATACTAATTACTAGACAAAATCAACAAAATGATAAGAGTTTTTTTGACATTTTAATCTGACGTCTACAGTGCACATGGGGTAAAAGAACATGCTTCGATTTCAATCAAATTTCGAGTCGAAGACAAAAGAATTTTTGTTCAAAATCAATTTTTTTTGTCAAAATCGAATTTTGCTCAAAAATCGAAATTTTCGCTCCAACATCGAAATTTTGGCGGTGGGATACTTGCGGATGGACATTTGCGGACGGGACATTTGCGGACGGATACTTGCAGACGGATACTTGCGGACGGATATTTGCGGACGGATACTTGCGGACGGATACTTGCAGACGGACATTTGTGGACGGACATTTGCGGACGGACTTTTGCGGACGAAACGTTTAAAAAATTAAATTTTTTGAAAAATTCAAATTTTTGAAAAATTTGAATTTTTGAACAAATTGAATTTTTCAAACATTTTGTCCGCAAATGTCCCGTCCGCAAAAGTCCGTTCGCAAAAGTCCGTCCGCAAATGTTCGTCCGCAAATGTCCGTCCGCAAGTATCCGTCCGCAAATGTCCGTCCGCAAGTATCCGTCCGCAAATGTCCGTCCGCAAATGTCCGTCCGCAATTGTCCGTCCGCAAATGTCCCGTCCGCAAATGTCCGTCCGCAAGTATCCGTCCGCAAATGTCCCGTCCGCAAATATCCGTCCGCAAGTATCCGTCCGCAAGTATCCGTCCGCAAGTATCCCATCGCCGAAATTTTCACTCAAAATCGAATTTTTTTTGTTTAAAATCGATTTTTTTTCAAAATCGAATTTTTTGCTCAAAATTCGAATTTTTTGCACAAAATGATAAGAGCTTTTTTGACATTTCATTTTGACGCCCACAGTGCGCATGGGGTAAAAGAACATGCTTCGATTTCAATCAAAATTCGAGTCGAAGACAAATGTCCACGTGTGCATGTGATAATCCGCTGTCTAGAGCACACAAATCTCCGCGTGAAAGGAGAAAGAATGTCTATGTTAAATTATCTGATGATCAGTGATCGAATTAAGATTTCGCAAATGGTTTTTAATCTTGCATCACATGAATGCGAGATTTTGTATAAGAAAATAAATACAAACAATTGTTTAAAAATGATGAAATTTGTGTATTACAACGAAAACATGAACGTTCCCACGAAAATGAATTTTTTTTTAAAGTACCCTATCTTGTAGAGCAGAAAGTTCTGTGCAATTTTGGTGATAAAATTATGTCTTTTGAGCTAAACTGGAGGATGTAATTAAGAAAAACCAATCCCTAGTATTCGTGTCAATACACAACAAAGTTCAAAATTTTGGCCGAAAATTCCATTTTTGCATCGATTTTTAATCTTTCATAAAATGAACATTGTAGCAGTTTTTTTGCACTCTATGAGACGAATAAAATGACACCAAAATTATCAAATTTGAAAATGGTTTTGAGTTATTGAAACGAAAATTCTGATTCATGTTTTCGTTTCAATAACCCAAAATAGTGTTCAAAATGGATCATTTTGGTATCATTTTTTTCGTCTTGGCGAGTTATAAAAAATTCCCACAACGTTCATTTGATGAAAGATTAAAAAGTCGATACAAAAACGGAATTTTCCGCCAAAAAATTTGAATTTTGTTGTGTATTGACACGAATACTTGGGTTTAGTTTTTCTTAATTATATCCTTCAGTTTCGCTCAAACACACATAACTTTATTGACCAAATTTACTCAGAATTTTCTGCTCTACAAGATAGGCTACTTTTTGTAACGTGAAAATGCTTCCTTGGCCCTGATTCAGGGAATGGGTGGGTTTATTGAAGCGAAAATGAACAAAAATTCGGTTTTTCCGTCTATCTAGTGAGTTTTTTATGCTGCAAATCGATTGCGCGCATTCCCGAAGCCTGAAAGTGCTTCCGTGGCCCTGATTCAGGGAAAATTTGGTTATTGAAGCGAAAATTAGCATTTTCCTTTTCAAAATCCCAATTTTTCCTGAATCAGGGAAGCGTTTTCACGCTTCGGAAATGAGCGCAATCGATTCCCCGCATAAAATTACCCCC
Organism: Acrobeloides nanus; assembly: GCA_900406225.1. Lineage (NCBI taxonomy): Eukaryota > Metazoa > Nematoda > Chromadorea > Rhabditida > Cephalobidae > Acrobeloides > Acrobeloides nanus. The sequence goes on from OZJO01000001.1 coordinate 15,537, forward strand.
AGAGAGTCTATTTTACACGAAAAATCTAAATTTTTCGATTTTCACTTTAATGAACACACACTGTTTTCCCTGAATCAGGGTCAAAGAATAATAAAAAGTTGTGTTTTTAGCTAATTCTACGCCGCAGTACTCCATCATCAACACCCGAGCTGCACACACTTGTACCCGGCGACGTTTTTGGCGAGATCGACGAGCTATTTTCCGCAGTCCATAATCCCAATCCTGGAAGTTATCTGTTACATAGTTCAACAAATTTCCGGTATGTCCATGAGATTTGTAAACATTTTATCTTTCTGGTGATGGGCAAAGTTGCATAAAACGGAACTAGACAGACGTCCACATGGTTAGTACAAGAGTACTTAATTTTCGCACCGCCTCTTTAGCGGTCTCTCCGCCCAGTCGAATCACTGAATAAAATGATTCTTTGTATATTACCTGCTCGACTGGTTGTTTATACTTAGGACAGGGTCAAAATTGAGCAAGTGTTTTTGGGAGAGTAAAAAATTGTGTGTTATAATTGTTTTCTACCTGAAATATTGGAGTATAACACATAACACAGGGTGGCGCAATAAAAAGTGCACTTATACAGTACCGAGCAAAAAAATTCGCCCAAACAGAAGTGTATCTATTTGGGCGGATTTTTTTGCTCGGAACTGTATATGTAGAAAAATTGCATTTTCTCGGGTAAAATATTGTCTTTTGACATAACTCTTTTATTAAAAATTTAAAAAAATTTTTGGCCAAAAAATCAAATTTTATCCAAAAATCGAATTTGACACTTTTTATTGCGCCACCCTGTATTATTTTTTTACCTCTTTAGCTAAAAAATGTTCGAAAATAGATTTTTACAATTTTTCAAAAATAGATTTTTTGCTTAAAAAATTGCAGAATCATTTTTTTGTTGAGAAACGTCATCGTTTGTAACGTTAAGCTGAACATGAACCCATTTCCTTGTTAATCCATCTCTAATTATACTCTATTGAAATCTTTTTTTTGCGTAATCATCCAGAAAAATTCATCAAATAGCTTATAATCAAGCTTTTTTTGTTCAGACTCGGAAAGCTTTTTTGCAAAAAATTTTTTAGAAGAAACGTGGATCCTTATATAGCTTTTTGATGCATCCCTGCGTGGTCGTATGACGTGAAAATCAGGATTAGTTAGTACTAATCCTGATTTTCCTGCCATACGACCACTCTGGGATGCATCAAAAAAGCTATATAAGGGCCTATGTTTCTTTTTGTTTTATGTACACGTTGCCTCTAGACTTAAACATAGGGTTGTTACGTTAGAATTTGGAGCTACTACAATAGGGGGGGGGGCCACCCACGTGAAAATTTTTTCTGGAAATGACCTCTCTAGAAGTAAAAACATGCGGGGAACCCGAATTTGATATTTTCTAAGCGAAAAAACGCTTCCCTGATTCAGGGAAGGATGTGTATTGAAGCGAAAAGTCTCAAAAATGCGATTTTTGCCTAAAAACAATCTTTTTGGGGGTAAAAATGTGCGGAGAATCCGAATTTGGCATTTATCAAATTCCTCGGACCCAAGCTGTATATAACATATTTTGGTCTAAAAACAACGCTTTTTCTTATGTTATCGTTGATAAAAATCAATATATTTTGGACGAAAAACAAAAATATGTTATTGTTGATCAAAATATATATAAGAAAAAGCGTTGTTTTTAGATCAAAGTATGTTATATACAGCTTGTGTTGAATCCGAGGAATTTGACAAATGTCAAATTCGGATTCCCCGCACATTTTTACCCCAAAAGGAGTCGTTTTTAGGCGAAAATCGCATTTTTGCGACTTTTCGCTTCAATACACATGCCTTTCCTGAATCAGGGAAGCGTTTTTTTACTTTTTCGAAAATGTCAAGATGAGATTCTCCACATGTTTTTACCCCTAGAGGAGTCATTATTAGAAAAAAAATTTCGAAAAAATTGTGGGTGGCGCCTCGACGGGCTAAAAACAATGCTTTTTTTAAAATTCATTTGTGTTAACTCCAAGAATTTGACCGAGTTTGAACTCCGAACGATTTTAATCGCTACAGAACAATTCTATTTAAATCTGATCAAGGTCGACAATTTCGTTGTCCAAGAAATTTATGATCCCTTTCCCGACAAGTCTGTGCCATTCACGTGATTGCCCTTAAGCCTTTTTTTATTCATGCAACTTTTTTTATTATCTTATACATCACACGACCAAATTTTGCACAGCAAAAAATGTTCGCTCATTTTTTGAGGGCAAAACCTAAATACGTCACAAAACTGCTATAGGGAAAAACTATTTCCTTATTTGCCCAATCATTGCCAACAGTAAACAGAGTCTTGTAAGCGTCCTTGTATTTTAATTCCATCTCAATCAATACATAAACAAACATAATATTTTGAAATGTTATTTGTGTCGCGCGCAAGAATGACTTAAAGAAAGAGTCCGAGCCGGAAAAAGTTACACTTTTTGTTGATATTCGGAAAGTTTATGAAAAATGAAGCATTTTTTGTTTTTACGGTAAATTCTGAATCGGTGTTGTTTTCGAGATAATTGCGAATGAAGTTGCCGATTTTTGAAATTTTGTGTATTACAACGAAAACATGAACACAGTGAAAATTTTTTGCCAGTTTTCATAAGTTGATGAAAAACGACCAAATTTTTTTAATTTTCGCGCCAATACACAACTTTGATTGATTCAGGGACGAATTTTCACTGCGTTCGTGTTTTCGTTGTAATACACAGAATTTCAAAAACCTCCAACTCCACATACATTTATCTCGACAGCAGTAGCGATTCCGAATTTACTGTAAAAACAAAAAATGCTCCATTTTTCATGAACTTTCCGAATATCAACAAAAGGGCAACTTTTTTCCGACCGAATTGTTCCTTTAAAAAGATTCGGGTTTTGTCGCGCGCGGGGATGATTAAAATATTTATATATAAGAAATTCATTTAGACAAACGCCAAGAGGTGAGAGGTACTTTGTCGACTCGGTGGACGGTTGTACATTACTCACAATGCTAGTGGAGCAGATTTGTCGGAAGTTCCAGAGTACGGCCTTAATTGATGACAATGCGGTACAGCCAACGAAAAGGTTGGTTTTCAAATTCACTTGGCTTGAAGGACCCTCTTTTGTTGATATTCAGAAAATTCATGAAAAATGGAGCATTTGTCGTTTTTCCAGTAAATTCCAAATCGCTAACGACTTCGAGATAATCTCGTTTGAAGTTTCGTCTGTGTATTACAACGAAAACCCTGATAATTCAATAATGTTGTTTATTGAAATGATTGATCAAACTGTTTCAAACTTAATTCATTAAACTGCACTGTATTGTTCAATTTTTTCTTTTTTCGCGCTTAAACCTAGTCACTTTGTCAGATGCGTTGCTTCAAGGCATTTCGATACCGGTTTGACTCTTCATCGTATTGGTCTAATTTTTCTGTGAGTGATCATTTCAATCTACACCACTACTCGCTATTCCCACAAATCAATCGATCGTATCTTTTGCATAAGGTCATTCATCCATAAAGCGAGATTTCGCCGTCGTACTAACAACTAACAATGTTGCACTAAAAATGATTATTTGCTGCAAATAGCGATGTGATGCAATTTTTATATATAGTGCAATAGTGAAAAGTGCAATTGCCCCTTCGTGTGGAGATTCTAGCTAAACAAAGCATTATTAAAACCAATCTTTCGTCTTTCATCATTGGTCCTTATTTAACTATACGTTTCACAATTTTTCTATTCTTCCAAAATTAGAATGACCCGGTTTGAAGAAAATGAGCACAATGAAGATGAGTAAGTTTAAAGGACCAATCCGGTCGGAAAAAAAGTTGCCATTTTTGTTTTATTCAAAAAATTCATGAAAATGGAGCATTTTTTGTTTTTGTGGTAAATTCTAAATCGTTGTAGTTTTTGAGATAATTGCGTTTGAATTTTCGTCTGTGTATTACAACGAAAACATGAAAATGTATTTCAAATCCCTGATTCAATCAAAAGTTGTTTATTGACGCGAAAATAATTTGAATTTCTTGAGCATTTAGGAAAGTTAAATATAGCATTTTTATCAGCTCAATGAGACGAATAAAATGACATCAAAATTATACAGTTTGGAAATTGTTTTGTGTTATTGAAACGAAAACCATGAATCAGGGATTTCGTTTCAATAATCCAAAATAATTTTCAAACTGTATAATTTTGATGCCATTTTATTCGTCTCGACGAGCTATAAAAAATGGTGTATTTATTTTTTTCTAAATGTTCAAGGATTTTGAATTATTTTCTTCTCAATATACAGATTTTATTGAACTACATGTTTTCGTTGTAATACACAAAGCCAACTTCATTCGCAATTATCTCGAAAACGACAAAGATTCAGAATTTACCGTAAAAACAAAAAGTGCTCCATTTTTTATGAACTTTTCGAATATCAACAAAAATGGGCAACTTTTTTCTGACCGGACTGATCTTGTTCTTTAGTAACAAACAACTAAATTGAACCCAAAAATGCTGTTTTTGAAGTTTATTTTTGGTCTCAAAATTATATAAAAAAACAGTCGTAAAATTTATTTTGATCGACTTGTCGATAAAATTTTTTCTATTTTCAATCTTTTCCGAAAAATAACAGTAAAATTAAACGTTAGTAGTCGTAAATGTGAAATTATTTTGACCCAAAAATATCAAAACCAATAGGAAACCGAAAATTATCTTACCTTGTCCCATCCACATGCGACCAAAAATAAAAAACAGCGTAATTAATTTTCATCAAGGTGACTTTGTCAACAGATTGGACCAATATATTTTTCAAAGATTTTACTTTCTCCACTCATTAATTTGATTGTGGGTTATTTGAAGAAAATGATCCAGTTCGCCTAATAACACATGAGTGTTATCAGACATAACACATGAGTGTTATTAGACAACTTTTAAAGTTTTTTTTATAAGAGCTCAATTCTGTTTCATGGCGAGGATCAAAAAAGCTGGAAGCGTATGGCCGAATGGCTAGAACGCTGGTCAAGATGTTATTGACGCCAGTTCGATCCCCACCAGATTCAGCAATCCTTTTTCCCTGAATCCGAGTCGGGGGAGTGTTTTCGTGTTTTGGGAATGCGCGCAATCGATTCGCCGAATAAAATTTTCCATAGAAGGGTCATTTTTGGAAAAAATTTCGGGTCCCAAATCATGTAAAAAATCACAAAAATTGCCCTTTTATTGCTTCACCATGTAAATTATGCAAAAAAAAAAATCGACTTTGACGGAAATTGAACCAGTATATACTACGTTTCCTGCTGAAGGGCAAAAAAGTTATTGGCACTACATAGCCTAGTGGCTAAGGAACCAGACCATCAATATATTTTTCCCTAAAAATTAATGATAGACAAAAATTTATCATGTAATTTTAAGGGGACTTTATTTTACGTCTTTTTATGAATCGCTAAAATAAAAAGTTTCCACCCTGGTGGGATCGAACCCGGGCCAATAAGATGAATGGAGCCAGTGTACTATCCATTAGGTTATATCAGTTTATTGAATTTTACTTCTTCTTAGAAAAACACACACAAACAAATTTGTGTAACATTTCTTATTTTTCATGCGGACAAAAATATTTTGGAAGACTTTACAAAAATTAGTGAATTAAACACCATGATCATTAAAATCGAAACAAAATCTAATATGCGCCATCTTAAAGGGTGTGTCAAAAAAGTGCACTTTTGTGATTTTGGAGGCCGAAAAAATTTTTTGGGACCGGAAAATTTTTTTACTAAAATTCCCATATAGGGGTAATTTTATACGGGGAATCGATTGCGCAAATTTTCTAAGCATGACAACGCTTCGTTGACCCTGATTCAGGGAATGGATTCCACATAAAATCACTCCCAGATGGATGCTTTCAGGGCGAAAATAGAAATTTTTTCGATTTTGTATCAATACACCAACATTCCCTGAATTAGGATCAAGGAAGCGTTTTTATGTGGGGAATAGATTGTGCGCATTCCGAAGCATGAAAACGCTTCCTTGCTCTTGACTCAGGAAATCGAGTTGGTATATTGACACGAAAATCGAAAAATTTCTATTTTCGATCGGAAAGCATCCATCTGGGGGT
>OZJO01000004.1:0-11506 GCA_900406225.1 Acrobeloides nanus
GCGCGAAAAATTTTTGAACTCCTGCCCAAAACATAAGGGGGACCCTTTGGAAAAATTTTACATTTTTGGCCAGAAGGGTGGTGCACGTGCACCACCTTGGCGCCGTCCCTGGTTGGAGAAAAGGTTGGCTAATGTCGTAATGCCACCAAACATCGTCATTTTCTGAGCATCCATTTGGTTGCGTCCCACATCCGAAGCAGGTTGCCATTTTCCCTTTTAAGAGACATTATCTCAAGAGATCAAACATTGAGTTTCAACAAGGAGAACACTTCTAGCGTGGTTTCGAACAAATCTGAGAAAAAATTTTTTTTGAACCCCCCAATTGTGCTCCCTTGTACAGAGTGACACACAAAAACCGGACACTTAAAAAAAATGTTTTTAACGCATTTTTTTCTAATACATCTGCCAGATTGAAATCTTGGCCGAAAAAATTATCTAGGATGTTCTAGACAGTTTAGAAAAATCAAAATTTAACGTAAAATCGGGTTTTTGAACTTTGAATAAGGTTTTGAATTTTTGGCAATATGAACGAATGCACTGCACACTTTTTTGAGATCGAGCGCACAGTTTTTTGTTTTTGAAATAATTCAAAATTGACGTGGCGAATTCCGATGATTTTGGTGTCATTTTAAAGCTNCACAGTTTTTTGTTTTTGAAATAATTCAAAATTGACGTGGCGAATTCCGATGATTTTTGTGTCATTTTAAAGCTGGCAATCGTAGCAATCCAACGACGCCAAGATCATGGCATATCTCTTTATGGTTGCTGAGATATTTATTTGATCAAATATGAAAAATGTCGATTTTTTAGAATTTTTATCCGAAAATCGACATTTTTCACATTTGATCAAATATTTCAGCAACCATAAAGAGATATGCCATGATCTTGGCGTCATTGGATTGCTACGATTGCCAGCTTTAAAATGACACCAAAATCATCGGAATTCGCCACGTCAATTTTGAATTATTTCAAAAACAAAAAACTGTGCGCTCGATCCTCAAAAAAGTGTGCAGTACATTCGCTCCTATTGCCGAATTTTTTAGAAATCGAATTTTGACTCAAAATGACTTTTAAAAATTTTCCCATGCATTAATCGCTGTCGAACCGTTTAACATTATACCCTTTTCAAGTTTGAGTGCTCAAGAAAGCATCTCTTAATTACTTTTGCTTAAATTTGGGCCTTTATGATTACAGTCATACCTCTCAATAATAACCCCCCTGGATCGATTAGGCGAACCTCTCAATAGTGACCCTCACAAAAAATCGATTTTTTGGATGTCGGTTATTTTGTACACTATTTGAGGTCGTTAACCACATTTTCTTTACGAATTGGCTATGGAAACTCCAAAAATGAACGAGTTTTTAAAATGTTCGCAAAAAATTTTTTGGTCATTTTTTAGCTTTTTTGTATTTTAGCCATTTTTAAGACTATTTTGATAGATTAACCATATTTTCTTTACAATTTTGTAGTATAGATTCCAAAAATATATTTTTACATTATTTGCGTTAAAATCAATCACATTTTCAAAAATTGACAACAAAATGCCACCCCTCCCGAGGGTTCACTATTGAGAGGCTTGATTGTATATTATTTTTGTCGATTTTCCTATTAAATTAATCATTTTTGCTTAATTTCGAACAAAATTTACTTGGAAATGATTATTTTTGGGACCATTATGATTTGTAAAATTCATGGTGCAACCATGAACTGGAGTAGTACCTTATTTTGTTCCTCGTAGTCTAAAAGGTGGGATGTTATCAAAATTTTCTAAACTTTCCCGAAAAATCTTTCCACACTTTTATATTATTTCGTTTTAAAATTATAATCTATTAATGTTTTTAGTAGTTTTCTATTTTTATTCAAATTCAAGAAAGTTAAACAATGGTAGGTTTCAGATACCATATGCTTTTAAAGATCGTTTTTAGGTGCGAGAAGTAATTAATATTCACGTGGGACAAGCTGGCGTTCAAATTGGAAATGCTTGTTGGGAACTTTACTGTTTAGAACATGGAATTCAGGTAATTTTTTAGAGATTTTGATCTGCTGAAAATTGCCAAAGAAATTTTTTTGTTTCGTAGACTCACTTTTTGTTTTTTACTTTCTTGAATTTTTAGCCTGATGGTCAAGTTAATGCAGATTCAAAAGATCACATGGAGAAGGATGGATCTTTTAGTACTTTCTTCATGGAAACTGGAGCTGATCGTTATGTGCCACGAGCTATCTTTGTCGATCTAGAACCGAGTGTTATTGGTAAGATTTGTGTAAGCGGTAATCAGGGTATTAGAATTTGGGGTAAGGGAGAGATAAATTTTTTTTAATACATGTCCGGCTTTTTTGCAAAAAAAAAGATTTTTTACAAATCTGACGCATATTTTCTAGACGAAATTCGGACTGGAAATTATTCGAAGCTATTTCATCCGGAACAACTCATCAATGGCAAAGAAGACGCTGCGAACAATTATGCGCGTGGGCATTACACAGTTGGCAAGGAGCTCATCGACCCGGTGCTAGAACGAATGCGTCGTACGATCGAATCTTGCGACAGTTTTCAAGGCTTTCTCACTTTCCATTCGTTTGGTGGTGGCACTGGTTCCGGCTTCACTGCCCTATTGATGGAACGCCTTGCTGTTGACTATGGTAAGAAGTGTAAACTCGAATTTTCTGTCTACCCAGCACCGCAAATGTCCTCGGCTGTTGTTGAGCCTTACAATTCGGTATGGAATTTTGTGGATATTTTATCTTATTTCTTGCATGTTAGGTACTTATGTCGAACGCAACTTTGGACCATTCGGATTGCTCATTTATGGTTGACAACGAAGCAATCTATGAGATTTGTAAGAAGAATTTGGTAATTCCACGACCATCTTATGTGAACTTGAACCGTCTTATTTCACAGGTAATTTTTTAACGAGAAATTTGCATATATCGATTTTTGGTTTGTTTTTATAAATGTACTTGATTACTGAGCAATATAGTAAAATTTTTACCTTGTTTACATAATCTTACAAATAATACTATAGTCGGCGTCGACTATTAGACTACAGTCGACGTCTCCTTCGGCGGCATGAATTTCATCGAACTTTTTTCAACATTTGGATTTTTTAGAGCTTAATTTTGGGCTTGTGATTCGAAAATGAAAAAATTTAAAGTTCATCAATTAAATTTGGATGAAATTCTACACCGTCTAAGGCAGCGTCGACTATTGTCTAATAGACTACGCCGACTATAGTATTACCATTTTATGTGTAAAATTTAGGTGGTTTCTTCTATTACGGCTTCTTTGCGCTTTACTGGTGCCCTTAATGTCGATCTTAATGAATTTCAAACGAATTTGGTGCCATATCCGCGCATACATTTTCCGCTTGTTGCATATTCTGTTAGTTATTTTTTTTAAATCTTAAACCATATTTTAGCCTATCATCTCTGCCGAAAAGGCTCATCATGAATCGTTTTCGGTTTCGCAGCTTACGAGTCACTGCTTTGAGACGGCCAACCAGATGGTGAAGTGTGATCCACGTGTCGGAAAATATATGGCTGTTTGTCTGCTCTTCCGAGGCGATGTCGTACCAAAGGACGTTAATGCGGCTATCAACCACATTAAGACGAACCGATCAATCCACTTTGTTGACTGGTGTCCTACTGGTTTTAAGGTAGGGATTTTAGACTGTTTTCTCAAAAAAAACTTTTCAGGTCGGCCTCAATTACCAGCCACCAACGGTTGTTCCTGGCGGCGATCTAGCGAAAGTTCCTCGTGCGTGCTGTATGCTTTCGAACACTACGGCAATTGCTGAGGCTTGGGCACGACTCGACCACAAGTTTGACCTGATGTATGCTAAGCGTGCGTTTGTTCACTGGTATGTTGGTGAAGGGATGGAAGAAGGCGAGTTCAGCGAAGCACGTGAGAATATGGCTGCTCTTGAACAGGATTACGCAGAAGTTGGAATGGATACGACCACTGCTGAAGATGCGACTGAATCGTGAAACCCAGAGATTGTTTGTGACATTTGACTTAATTATTTATGTTTGAGCTTTGTTTATCTGTTTGACTATTATGTATAAAATTTGTTTTTTATTTTGCCGAACACACTACAAAGAACAATTCTGTATTAGGATTGTGTCTAAAAATTTTCCTATGACTTTATGAATTTTTTAAAGGGGAGGGGGTAACAATTATGGCTTATTCTCGGTCGGGCACAAAATTGCCTCACAGAAGGCGGTTTTTGACGAAATTTTTTCCAGGGTATCGAATGAAGTCTCCTCGACCTGAATCCGCAAAAATTTTTTGGCTTCGACCCCTTACCTTACTGGGGGTTAAAAAAATTCATTTCTACAATTTTTGGGATTTTTAAAAAACAAGGATTACAAATTTCATGAAAATCGAAGTTGTGACCAATTTCCAAGATTTTGGTCCTCAACCATTTTTGAGTGTAGAATCCGAAAAAATATCTTTGGAATTTTTTGACCCCACCTTTTCTGAAAAATCTTGAGAGGGTACCCTCTTAATTTTTTTTCAAAATTTATTCCTATGGGCCTGTAGGAATAATGCTAAAAGCTGATTCCGGACCTCTAACACTGTTATCAGTATAATTCAAATAATCCAATCGCATATAATGTAATCATGTATAATAGAATAGAATGAATAATTAGGAAAACACGTGCTTCTATCATAAAAAAAATTAGTACACGTAAAAAAATCAATTTTCCAAAAATTTTACGTTCAAAAAACCAAAAAAACGTACAGTAAACTCTCGATTTTTTTCTAAAAGAATAAAAAACTTTGTACATTCGATAGAAACAAGTTGTTTTTGCATATTTTCTTTCACAAAATATACACAATGTTCCTTTTTTTCTTCAAAAACTACAAAACACGAGGAATCAGTGAAAAAACAACAAAAAAATGTAAAACTAATTGAGGTTACTGGCTATGTGGAAATTCGCACTGATGAGCCGTTGAGAGCCGAAAACATTAACATCAAAGCGAGTGGAAAAGTGAAGACTTTCATCACGATGCACAGAAGACGATTCGAAGAATTTTATAAGTGAATAGTATAGTTCAAATATATTCGATTGTGTCTTATTTCGAAGACAACTTGTTATGTGAGATTTATTAGCAAAAACTTGACAACAAAAAAGAAACATCATAAATATTAAATGTGTATTTAAAAGTTACTTGAAAGCTCTAGTTGTTTAAAACGTTCCGCGAGAGAACCGAGCTTCGGATGTTACAAAAATTTTTCATCGTTGAACGAAAATTGAGGTGGATATTCTGATAGAACTCACCGAGTTATACAACTTTAGTTCTGGGCTCCCGACCAGACGACCTCTCCCCTTGGCGCTATGGCCCCTAGAAGTTGGTGGAAACAGCCATTTTTTGACCAAATTTGGATCGGCCCTAAGTCGGTAAATTTGTTAGCTTTCGGGAAACGGTCTTTTGAATTTTGTAGCTGTAGATTGGGGCTTCATTTTATGCCAAGACCACCCTGACTCCAGACACTCACATAATTTTATACTTGGCCAAATATCCAAAAATACCCCCAAAATTGACGTCCCCTTGCGGAGTCAAAATACCCTTAAACGTTCAGCGCACAACTCGAAACTTTCCATAAAGATAGCTCTATATATGGGGAACATTTGTGCAAAAAATCAAAAAAATTGAGTGGCTTTAAAAAGTAGGGCACCGATTTGAACTGAAGGAGGTCAAAAATTGAAATTCTTTAGATTAGCGAAATTTGTCATAATTTATATATATTCAGAAAATTCATGAAAAATGGAGCATTTTTTGTTTTTGCAGTAAATTCTGAGTCGTTATCGTTTCTAGGGGCCATAGCGCCAAGGGGAGAGGTCGCCTGGTCGGGAGCCTAGAACTAAAGTTGCATAACTCGGTGAGTTCTATCAGAATATCCACCTCAATTTTCGTTTAGTGATGAAAAATTTTTGTGACATGCCCTTTGTCTCAAAGCTCGATTCTATCGCGGAACCTGTTTTAACTTTTGTCAAAACTATAATGTTGCCTTCAAAAAACTGTATAGTTTTGCACATTTTTTGATAAGAAACAATTACTTTATTTTTATTATCTTCAATCTATTGTTTAATAGGGACAGAAAAGATGGGTCCAAAATTAACCTTGAATGTGAAAAAACTTTTCATTATTTTAGTTATTTTGGGTAAATTTTGCTTTTACAGTCCTATTTGTTCATTTTTCAGCTTTTTCCGCAAATGCTCTTAAAACATGCGCACCAAAAACATTTCGTGGTCCAGATAACCCTATGGTTTGTGTCTGTAATTCCACTTATTGCGATGAATTTCCACCACTCGGTCAACTCCAATCAGGACAAGCTGCAGTTTATACTTCTTCTTTGAGTGGAAAGCGATTTGCAAGATCTGATGAGATGTTTAACACTGACGACTGTAAGTTAGTCAAAAATTAATTGATTTATTTTTAATTTTTAGTAACTACTGCAATACAACTCACTGTGGATACTTCAACAACTTTTCAAAAAATTATTGGCTTTGGTGGTGCTTTCACAGATGCTGCTAGTCTTAATTTGTTCAACTTAAGTCAACCAGCTAGTCAAAATTTAGTCAATGCTTATTTTGCACCTGAAGGTAAGAAATTATATCAGCAGTATTTTTTAAGCAGTTTAGGGATTGGTTATACAATTGGTCGTGTGCCTATGGCCGGGTGTGATTTTTCGACAAGAGAATATTCATACGATGATGTTGACGGGGATTTTAATTTGACAAATTTTGCTTTAGCTTTAGAAGATTTAAATTATAAAGTTAGTTGGATTGATTGATTCTAAAATTATTGAATTGAGATAAAACAATCGATCTTTAGTTAAATTTATGCTTTGTAACGGATTTTTTGAAGCTAAATTTCTTTTTTATAAATTTTTTGTTAGTCTAGACATGACACTGTATTGGGTTGTTAAACACGTTCTGTGACTACTTACTGAATTGTGGACTCGGAATTTTTTTTGCTAAATGACATCTCTAATTTATCGGGAAATCCGAAAAATATATTCCAGAGTCGAAAAATCTTAGATCATCTATTTTTTCCTCTAAAAGGGTTCGATCCCCAGTGAATTTGATTATTGGCGACTCAAAAAAGTTGTCAAAATTCCTTAAAATACATGAAAAATTTAAACTATCATTTTTTGGCTTTGAAATATGTGAGACCCTACAAAAATGAATGTATTCGCCTAGAGATATCTCTATTTGTATATGGCCCATTTTCCACCCTCCCGCTTTCGGAAATTGGATCCTGGATAGGACAAAAAAGTAAGGAAAGAAAGTTGTGTAAAATGATGCTCATTTTTATGTAAAAATCTCAATTTTAGATTCCATTTATAAAAATGGCTAAATCTTTGGTTGGCTCCAACTTTAAACTATTTTCAAGTCCTTGGGCAGCCCCAGGTTGGATGAAAACTAATGGAATGATGCATGGCAAGGGATCTTTAAAAGGAGATGTTGGTGGTCAATATTATCAAACTTGGGCCAACTATTTTGTTCGGTAAAAAATTAAAAACTATTTTATATACCCAAATTTTAGATTTTTTGAAGAATATGCTAAACAAGGTGTCAATTTCTGGGGGCTTACTGTACAAAATGAGCCGGATATGGGTGAATTAAAATATGAAGAAATGTATTTTACTGCTGCAATGGAAAGGTTTGTTTTGTTTTTAAAAATTAAGCTATAAATAGAGATTTTGTAAAAATGAATTTGGGACCAGCACTTAAAGGAAATCCATTAACTCAGAATCTTAAAGTCATGATTATGGACACAAATCGCTATATGTTACCGGATTTTCCAGCCACAGTAAGCAAAGTTTTTAAAAGTTTTAGTAACTTATTATTATATTGTTATTTATAGTTAAGTCAAATTTTTTTACTTGAAAAAATTTTTTCAGTCACTGCAGAAAAGGAAAAAAATTTTCAGTCACTGCAAACGCTAATTATTTCATAAGAAGTGACAAATATCGAACCGTTTACAGATGATAAAAACATTTAAAATAATTTTTTATTTTCAACTTTTAGGTCTTATCTGATCCGGACGCAGCAAAATATGTCGATGGCATTGCTATTCATTGGTATGCTGATGATAACGATCTTGGTCTTACAAGTCTTCCAAATTTTGAGACAACCCATAATGCTAATCCAGATAAATTTATGCTATATACTGAAGTAAAAGTTTTAATTTCTGATCAAAAAGAAAAATTATAGGCATGTACTGGATGGACTGGCGTTCAAGGCCCTTCTTTGGGCGATTGGTCTCGTGGAGATCAATATGCACATGATATTATGGAGGTTCAAAAAATTATTACTTTAACATAGGGATGTTACAACGCCTACAAAAGGAGGAAAAAACCTCCTTTTTGATACCTCTGCCTCCTTTCCTCCTTTTTTAATATTGAGTCGATCCATACATAAGGTGCTTTTGAGCATTGTGTCAAATTTTTGCGAAAATGACTCTTCGTGAGGTTTTTCTATACAGAGAAATCGATTGCGTGCAATGTCGAGTCGCGAAAACTTTATATATTTTTTTCAATTTTTTCCTGAAGTAAAAAAATTGAATTTTCAAAAATTTTTCCAAATAGTCTGAATTTTGTATTCGGGGGAAGAGGTTTCCGACATAGAAAACTCGAGATGATGAATTGTTTAATTTTGACCATTGGAAGTTACTCATACGAGCGATATATTCCCTAAAAAGGTTTCATAATAAAAATCGCTTAAATCAGTACCAGAGTACTTTTTTCATGCCTCAAAAATGCGTGCAATCGATTCCCTGCCTAGAAAAACCCCTATACAGAGAATTTTGTTGAAAATTTAAAACAAAAAAATTTCCTTCTTTTTGAAAAATTTTGCTTCCTTTTCTAGATTTGTTGCCTCTTTTTCTAAAAATGAATGTAACATTCCTACTTTAAAGGACCAGTCCAGTCAGCTATACTATATGAAAAATGATATATTCGGAAAGATCATGAAAAATGGAGCATGTTTTGTTTTTACGGCATGTTCTGAATCGTTGTAGTTTTCGAGATAATTGCGTTTGAAATTTTGAATTTGTGTACAAGCTCTTCGTTGTAATACACAAACTTTTTTGCGAAAAAATCGATTTTTGCATCAATTTTTTCAATTTTCATAAAATGAACAAAGAGACGAACAAAATGCCACCAAAATTATCCAATTGATGCAAAAATCGATTTTTCCGCAAAAAATTCAAAAATTTTTGTGTATTACAACGAAGAGCTTGTAACAAATTTAAAATTTCAAACGCAATTATCTCAAAAATTACAACGATTCAGAACATGCCGTAAAAACAAAAAATGCTCCATTTTTCATGATCTTTCCGAATATATCATTTTTTCATATGGTTGTAAATTACTGGATTTGTCCTTTAAGAGATTAAACGCCGTTTAGAGTGCTTAGATTTTGTAGGCAAGTTTATGAGAACGGTACGAACCCAAATTGTAAAGTTTATTGGAAATTAGGAATTTTTATTAGCATCTGAGCACAAAAACATAATTATTAATGCATAAAAAAGCGACATAGTATCTTAAAGAGGAGTGTAAAATAGGGTCGAGTAGAAAAATTTTTTGAATTTTTTTAACAAGTGACCCTTTAAGTAATTTTATGCGAGAAATCGATTGCGCGCATCGAAAAATTCTGAAAAAATTTTCCGGGTGTCAAAAAATGGAAAAAATTGCGTCAAAATTAGGGGTTATAAGTTTTAACCCCAGCAAAATCATTTTTAGGGGTAAGTTTATGCNAAATTCTGAAAAAATTTTCTTGTGGTCAAAAAATTGAAAAAATGATTTTGTTGGGGTTAAAACTTATAACCCATAATTTTGACGCAATTTTTTCCATTTTTGACCCCCGGAAAATTTTTTCAGCATTTTTCGATGCGTGCAATCGATTCCTCGTATAAAATTACCCCTAAAAATGATTTTGTTGAGGTTAAAACTTATAAACCCTAATTTTGACGCAATTTTTTCCATTTTTTGACCCCCGGAAAATTTTTTCAGAATTTTTCGATGCGCGCAATCGATTTTTCGCATAAAATTACCCCTAAAGAGTCACTTTTTAAAAAAATTCAAAAAAATTTTCTACCCGGCCGTAAGTTGGACCCCTCCCTTTAAAAAATTTTTAATTTTTTCCAAATCGGCTGATTTTTTTTATTCAGGGGTTTTTCGACATGGGGAATTCGAATCTAAAGGAATTTTTTGATCTTGACCACTAGAAAGTGAAAAAAATCGACCGTTATAACAATTCCGTTGATAAAATTCCTCAATTCCTCATGCCATTGTGGACCCCGTTGTCAAAATCACTAGAGCCGTCAAGAAAAATTTCAAAAATTTTTTGGTCATTTTTCAATTTTTTGGTGTTTTTTCGTCTTTTTTCGTCTTTTTTCACCTTTTTTGATGAATTTTTTAAAGTTAAGTCAAGAAAATTGACAATTTGATAAAGTCCAGTCAAGTCAAGACATTTTGAAAAAAATTTTCGTCAGGTTGGAAAAATGACTTTCAACCCTAGTCTCTCCACAAGGAATTCAAATTTCGAATGCATTCCTTTGCTAGCAAAATCTAAATTCTAAATTTTTTATTGAACTTCTTTCTCTTAATCGAATAATTAATGGAAAAACAATTTGTGCAATCCGTGGGAAATTCGCACCGACAAAGCGTTTGTCCGAGTTGAATCGGATGTAAACCGCTATGCGATAATCCAAGCTGTACTGGCACCACTTCGACGACTGATCGGCACTTAGCACGGCTACTTAGTGCTACTCAAAAACTGCGCATTAAGATTGAAGAAAGTGGTCATTCTTTTTTTCCTCCACGGAGCTCTTTAATATCTTGGATTAATATACCGTACTTTGTTCTAATAAAGTGGAATTATTGTTTGATGATTCATTTTTGTCTTGAGAATCGTTATAATCCAAGGCGGAAGTGTCTTTAATAAACTTATTTAAAAAACTTGTAGCCGTCTAGAAAAATTTCAAAAAATTTTTTGGTGTTTTTTCGTCTAAAAATTTCGACCGGGGGGGGGGGTAGGTTATCGGTCCCCGGGGACCGATGACCTTCTAAAAAAAAGTCGCCAAATTGCGAAGGGGAGTGGGTCATAAAAACAAAAATTTTAGACCGGGGTCTGTGGAACTGTGTTCATGATATATAAACATAAATTAATTATTACAACTTATAGCAATATGGGTGTTGTTTAAGCGTTATCGGTGGCGCTGAAAACGATAGTAATATTCATCTATCCATTTTCCGAGAAAACTATGCACTTTTGAGCTTCGCGATGTTCTTGCCCCCCATACCAAATTTTCTGAGGAATCTTTTGCGAGCGAAAATTTTTGGTTTTTCTGAAAATTGACTTTGTCATTTTTTTAAAGCGTTATTTATACTTCCTTCGTGTTGCGACACGACAGTGCATTTTTGTGTCGTACGACATATCGTACCACACGTTGTATGACAGCGTTTATAGTTCGGTCGTACGACGCGTCGCGAC
>OZJO01000005.1:0-49739 GCA_900406225.1 Acrobeloides nanus
TCGTCAAAAAAAAGTTCTTTGTGTCTGGCTTTTCTGTCGAACTTATCAAAGAGCAAAAACTTAGTGAAATGACCTTTTGTTGATTCGTACAAAAGAAAAGTTTGACCGTCAATTGTTGTCAATTGACTTGCCGTCAACCCTAGTTCAGAGAATGTTCATTTTGTTCCTGAAACGGAACAGTTTAAACCGTTCTGTGCTGTTCTGTTCCAAAACTTTTCCTGGAAAAGAACAGTTTAAACTGTGTCAAGAACAAAAGAACACTGGTTCACGGCCAATAAAGGATTTTTGGAATCCTTTCTAAAAATAATCTCAAGAGGTAATTTTATGCGATGAATATATTGTGCATATTTTCGAAGCATGAAAACACATAACTGAATCTGAATAATGTGATTTTCGCTCCAATACACTCATACTCTCCCTGAATCAGAGTAAATGAAGTATTTTCACAATTCGGTAATGCAGGCAAATGATTCTTCGCATAGAAAAGCCCCAGAGGAGTCACCTTTAAAAAGATTTGATGGAATTTGCAAAAACCTTGTTACTTAACAAACGACCCAACATTGCCTATATGCTACTATCTTTCGAGAGATCTACATAAAAAGGAGGAAGGGAAATGAAGGGGGTACTCCGAGTATGCTCTCCCTAATGGGCCAAAAATGCGAAAAAATCATAAGGGTCCTCTTATGATTTTGGGGTATTACCCCACCCCTAGCCGATTTTTCTCCCTAAGTCGCTGTAGTGGTGGTGTCAGAATTTGTATTTTGGGAAGGGGCCTATGTAAAAACCTCATTTAAGAAATTGTTCGAATTTTGGCCAAAAATGCCAAAAATTTCGGTTTTAGGGGGCTATGGCTCTCTGTCTCCACCATTGCATCACTGTCCTCCTCCCACTCAACCCCTTCCTGTAATATCTTGAAAAGTGGACAAAGCGTTTCAAATATTTCGAAAATTTACGCATTGGACTCAAAAATTATTGTTACTTTTTCTTAGCCAAAATCAAAATTTTGATTGATTAAAAATGAATTTCAAAATATTTTTTCCATTTATAGTGTTTTGCTCAACACTTTTTTAATTTTCTTCTCAAAGCTCTCGCAAAAAAATCTTAAAAAATTAAGAAAAAATTGATCTTATCAACTTTCCTCTTTGTTCCATTGTTCAATTTATAACTCTATTTCCCGTGCCCATAACCATCTTTGGTTATGACACTGGGGTTTGATGATTCGATTTCAGGGATGTATTCTCGCTTATAAGGAACCCTTTCAACTTACCCCATCCGATTTCGCCGAAACCGAGCTCAAAAGATTTTTCATACCCGACTTGATTATAAAATTTTGGGAATTTTGTGCCCGTAGGGTTTCCTGACCGAGATATGATCGTTTAAAGTTTGCTGAGTAGACAGTAATTTTTATTGCTTTCTAATTTTGCCTGATCACATGCCCCTCACTCGAAACGAAAAAATTTTAAATTTTAAGAAAAAATGTAAAATTTCTTAAGGCAAATGAAGCTTTTGACTTTGATGCCCCAAAACTTGGGTTCTGACTACATCACCGATCGTTTATATTACCTGTTCACTTGCGCATCTACTAAATTGCCATCCTCTAATAACTATACCATATGGACCAGATTTATGCTTTTCCCAAAAAGGTTGAACTCCAGGCAGCGCCTCTTCCCATGCTCTCGATAAGGGAGATTGACGTTTTACTCTTTCTACGGTTGGTGGTGCAATAGAAAGTACATAATTAAACAGATTAAAGATAATAAAAGTAGATAATTTTTTATCCATAGCAAAATCTATTTATCCAGAAATTAATAAATTTCTAACACTTTAAAGTGCGATTTAGTGGCGGCAACAAGTTTTCTCCCATATTTAGGTTGTTTATTAAATCCGCTCGTATGACTTTTTTTGTTCTTGCTAGACAAATCCGTTTGTGACGCTCATTTATGTGTAAAAACTCTCAAAATACATGGAAACGCTGTCTAAGTGAAGGAAACAAGTTTTCTTATCAATATCCCGAGGGGCGATGAGACGGGAATGGAAAATGTCGGGGGATAACAAAAGGTGGAAAGCAAATGTCAAATGAGCGAGAGAGCGAACGACTAGTTTCTGAGCATGTTCATTAATAGCAAAAAATAAAAATCTATAGAATTTTTTTAAACAATTGGATTTAAAAAACATAACTATTAAGAATTTATAACTACTTAAAACAAACAACAGTAAATAAACTTTTCTATTTTTAATTTATCGAAACTTTCATTTTTTGCCAAATTTCTTCTCGATTATGATGCCCAACTTCTGAGGCTAGAGGAATTTCTTGATAACCCGTTCTTACATCAGACCAATACGAAATCTTAAAGGAAGATTCAAGTATTAAAAATTTGAATTCCCGCTGGAGCAGGTCTTAATTTCAATACATAATTTTTTTCTAATTTTTTAAAGAAGCAGCCCCTGAAACATGGTCAAGGAAGCGTTTTCATGCTTCGGGAATGCGCGCAATCGATTCCCCGCCTAGAAAAACCTAAGAATCGACGGTTTTCTCATAAAAATCCGAAAATTTCGGTTTTCGTTTCAATACACCCACCACCTTCCCTGAATCAGGATCAAGGAAGCGTTTTCACACTTTGATAATGCGCGCAATGGATTCCCCACATAAAATTAGGCCTAGAAAGGTTCTTTTTAGAAAAAAATGTTTTTGAGAATTTGCCATAAATGTTACGCTCCTATCGGTTCAGAAAAATTTTCGTTCTACCCTGATTTTCAGGGTCAAACTTAATTTTTCACGTTTCGAAAATGCGCGCAATCGATTATTCGCCTAGAAATTACCCTAAAAAGCCGGTTTTTACAAGAAAATCGGAAAAAAATTTTTTCAAAAAAATTCACGTTCAATAGGGTCGTTAATTTCTGGGTTCGAACTTTCTATATATTTTCTCTTAAATTATATTTTTGTAAACAAACATACTTGTTGCAATCCAAATCCACCGATATCTAAATATATTTTATATACAGGGTGGGCCAAAAAAAGTGGATTTTTGTGATTTTTTGGGACCCAAAAATGTATTGTTCTAAAATAACCCCTCTAGGGGTAATTTTATGCGGGGAATCGATTACGCGTACCCTGATTCAGGGAAAAATTGGGTTTTTGAAGCGAAAATTGTCGTTTTTCGCATTTTCAAAAACTTTTTTTTCTTTGAACCAGATACAGGGAAGCATTTTCAGGATTCGGGAATTCGCGCAATCGATTTCCCACATAAAATTACCCTTAGAAAAATAAATTTTCGGGTTCCAAAAAATCACAAAAATCCACTTTTTTGGTCCACCCTGTATAAAAATATTTTTACAAGTTTTCTTGCTTTTAAATGATTATTTTAAGAAAAATTTTCTATCTTTTCTAAAAAAATCTTATCTTCTTTTTTATAATAGAAATTTATTCAAAATAAGCAAGCAAACTTTTTTATCCCTTCCCTTGAAATGGTATTCCAGCTAATATGCGAATATCGCCCATGATTAAAGCATCATCCGGTAAATGACGATAATTTTCGTTAATGAGAAATGGTGTCCTTGATTTTATTGTATTTTGCAGTTTTTCAATAGTTCCATTTCCAGAAATGAAGAATGTCCAGCCTGAAAAAATTATATACGAGGAAGCAAAAGTTTTGCAATGCGAAATCTTAATCGGAAACGATACTTTTTAAATTGAATCTCCAATTCAATGGACAGTACAAGTAATATGTAATCAAATCTTTTATCCCCCCATCATGTAGTAAAAAAATCCTGAACCCACATATCCTATCAAAGATGACATTCTTATTTAATATAAAAACAAACCAACAGGAAATGGCGCATAGTTTTTCTTGGCATATACATATTTTGGTACATACCATTTTGATCGGATGTTATCTACTACTATTGACTCCCAATTTCGACCAGTAACCATTTGCTCGTTTTCTAAAATATTTTCCTAATTTTTAAGTAAGAATGCCTAACCGGGTGATAAATCACAAAGTAACTCAAAACCGGGTATATTGATAACCGTATCACTGTCTGGCTTCAAAATGCATTTAACATTCTTACAGTGCTTGAGAGTATACTCAAAAAATCCATAGTCTTTTAAAGTCAAATTGTAATAGTGATCATTAAAGCCCATTACTAAAATGTCACCATATTTATTATGCTCTAATTGCAGAAAATTGCTTGTTGTAGTGTTCTTCATATGCTTTCCAACTAAAAAAATAACTTTTGTGCTAGCTTTATGATCTTTCGCCCAAGTATTCCGAATCCAGTCACGATTTTCCCTTTCGTGGGGAGCCGTTCGAATGCCAACAATAAGTTTTGTAGAAGCCTCACACCCTTGACGGNAAAGCTAAATGAGACGAACAAAATGACACCAAAATTATCCAATTTGAACATTGTTTTGGGTTATTGAAACGAAAATTTTGATTCACGTTTTCGTTTCAATAACCCAAAGCAATGTTCGAATTGGATAATTTTGGTGTCATTTTGTTTGCCTCATTTAGCTATAAAAAATTGCTACAATTTTCATTTTATGAAAATTTAAAAAATCGATGCAAAAATCGATTTTTCCGCAAGAAATTTTAAAAAGTTTGTGTATTACAACGAAGAGCTTGTACACAAAATTCAAATGCAATTATCTCGAAAACTACAACGATTCAGAACATGCCGTAAAAACAAAAAATGCTTCATTTTTCATGATCTTTCCGAAGAAGATTTTTCTGAAAAACTCGTAATTGTTAAAATGCTACTTCTCCGCCAAGTTAGCAGATTTTTGTGAAATTTTTTTCGCAAAAATGAAGTGGAAATCTAACTCTACAACACCAACATTTTATTTACGAAAAAAGCAAAATTTGCAAAATCGGAGACTTTGGTGTTGTAGAGCTAGATTTCCTTTTTGTGAAAAAATTTCTCAATTTTAACTTTGGCAGAGGAGTAGCATTTTGAAAATTACGTCTTCTTCAAAATCCTGAGCTCTTGATTTCCCGAAAACCTATACAATTTAAAAGATTAAGGATACCTTCATATGCTTTCCAACTAAAAAAATAACTTTTGTGCTAGCTTTATGATCTTTCGCCCAAGTATTCCGAATCCAGTCACGATTTTCCCTTTCGTGGGGAGCCGTTCGAATGCCAACAATAAGTTTTGTAGAAGCCTCACACCCTTGACGGGGTAGAATTTCTAGTATTTTAGAATCATCATATACTACAGTAGCTTGCTCCGCTGGTAAAAACATGGTAGGATGATACTAAAAGATAGACCAATTTGTGAATGGGTTGAGCGATAAAAAATGTTTTGAACGAAGCGCCAATTGAGTCGGAAAGACAGAAAAATGTCCTATACCTTGTTACGTCGGATCTACCTTATATTGGTCCCAGAATAGATCAGAGCATTTTATAAGCCTACCTCTACTTTACAACAATAAGGACAATATACATCACCAATTTGAATTTTTGCTATATCTCTTATTATGCCAGTAAATAATATATCCTCGGGTAAATCAAAATAGTTTCTATAATTGGAAAGTAGGATAATTTGCATTGCTTCCAACATTTTTGAAATAGCACTATAACCGGAGAGAAAATATAGATTACCTAATATTTGTATTTATAAAAGACAGAAAAGAATTTTTTACCATTCGTATATTGTTGATTAACAGAAATTTCCTGATTGTCAATAAATTCCTGACTGACAGTTGAATTCAAAATACAACCAGATATCTTATCAAATTTGTCTAAAAATTTAATACTCCTCATCATCATCATCCGCAAAGTTCTGCATTTTTTGGCTGTTCCAGTCGGGCTGTTTCAATTCCGTTCTGATCATACATTCCCAAAGGGGAGGGGAGTCTCCCCCCCCCCTAACCAATCCGGCAAAAAGGCCAAAAATAGGACCAACCCGGCATTGGAGCGGCCGGGTTAGTTCTTTTTTTTTGGTCCTCAAAATTTTCAAAAATAAACATAAGGGGGGGACCAAGACAAATTTTTGAAAATTTTAGACCCAACCTAGCACCAGATCCCTCTCCCCCCCTGTTTGTCCACCTATGGTTCCGATTCCGATTCATGGACCTGCTCCGATCCAGCCTTGGACTAGGTGAAACAGGTTAACCCGCTTCATCTAGTTCTCTGAACGGAAACTTATAGAGATGGACTATAACCTGCAGATTGTAAACACATTTGTTCCATTTCAGGCATCATTGCACTTGCATACATGTAGCTATTAATTTTCGCTGCACATGTTATATTTTTGCAATAACTATTAACATAATTTAACAATCCCACCATTTTGAATATTTGATTTGTATAAACTTCCTTATAGTTAAGCATTAATATGTCACCGTACTGTTGACTTTCTTCATTCACATAAGTATTAGTTAAACTATTCTAAATCAAATTTTCATTTTTTTAAAATTTTTGTAAGCATATATAACACTCATATACACTAGCAGAAATAAAACTTGCAACACCTGTCAAAAAGGTACTTTCAGAAAGATTGTTCGATTCCAGAACCCTAAAAAGCTTTTTAGATGCAGATTTTTTTATTTTAGAGTTATCACCTATGAAGATTCTAATGCGTAGTTAATTTTATATCAAGATTTCAGGTTTTCGTTGTAATACACATTCTATTTGATCAATAAAACTCAGTTTTGGACCTTTACTTGTTAGAGTTAACATAAAATCATGTGGTACAAGATTTTTTTATTGAAATTTTTTGCATAATCATCTTCATTCAACGAAAAATCTGGATCTATATTTGGTTGTCGAAATTGACTACTGGAAGATATCGAAAAACGTCATACAAAAACCTTAAAAAATCAATTTTTGGCATATTTTCACAAAAAATGACTTTTTCTAGTTTTTGTATGATGTTTTTCTACAACTTCAGTAGTCAATTTCGACAACCAAATATAGATCCATATTTTTCGTGGAATGAAGATTATTATGCAAAAAATTTCAATAAAAAAATCTTGTACCACATGATTTTAACTCTAAGAAAAGGTCTGAAACTGAGTTTTATTGTTCAAATAGAATGTGTATTACAACGAAAACCTGGAACCTTGATATAAAATTAACTATGCCATTAGAATCTTCACATGTAGTAACCCTAAACTGAAAAAATGTGCATCTAAAAAGCTTTTTTAGGGTTCTGAGATCGAACAATTTCTCTGAAAGTACCTTTTTAACAGGTGTTGCAAGTTTTATTTCCGCTATTGTATACTGTCACTTACATTAGATTGTCCAATTAAAAAAATCACTCTTGTTTTTAAGTCATATTTGTAGGAACGCGTCCAATTTTTACGCATAAAATCTCGACGATAAAATTCTTCAGGATAAGTAAACACTCCAATAATAAATTTCGTTTCCGATATGCAACCTTTTTTAGGTATAGTTTTGAAAAATATATTATTAGTATAATTTTGGCTTTTACCATTTGCTATAGCTTGAAACAAAAGTTCCTAATAAAGTACATGGTATTCGAGTATATACGTAAGATAAAAATGCACGGGATCTCAAAAACAAAATCTTATCATATGTGGTCTAGATATACTTTTAAATACAAAAAACTTCCGACCTTATAAAAAGAAAACTCAAAAGATGGCGAAAAGCCATACCCCTTGTAAGTTAGTAAAGTCGATTTTGAAAATTCGAACTTTTGAAAATTTCGATTTTTTAAAAATTTTGAAATTAGTGAAAAAATATAGAAAAAACACTTAAAATCCAATTTTTCGACCTCTAGAATAGAGAATTTTGGAAAAATAACATCGCCATTGGATTCCTCGTTAAATTTTACCTGTTGGAAAGACCGCATGTTATAAGATTTTTTCGTGTTTGAGATCTCGAGCTTTCAATATTACGGATATGCTTGAACATTCTGTATATTAAAAGATCAGTCCAGTAATTTACAACCATATGAAAAAATGATATAATGGAGCATTTTTTGTTTTTACGGCATGTTCTGAATCGTTGTAGTTTTCGAGATAATTGCATTTGAAATTTTTAATTTGTGTACAAGCTCTTCGTTGAAATACACAAACTTTTTAAATTTTTTTGCGGAAAAATCAATTTTTGCATCGGTTTTCCAATTTTCATAAAATGAACATTGTAGCAATTTGTATAGCTAAATGAGACGAACAAAATGACACCAAAAATATCCAATTCGAANTTTCCAATTTTCATAAAATGAACATTGTAGCAATTTGTATAGCTAAATGAGACGAACAAAATGACACCAAAAATATCCAATTCGAACATTGTTTTAGGTTATTGAAACGAAATTTTCTGATTCATGTTTTCGTTTCAATAACCCAAAACAATGTTCAAATTGGATAATTTTGGTGTCATTTTGTTGTTCTCATTTAACTATAAAAATAGCTACACAATGTTCATTTTATGAAAATTGGAAAAATCGATTTTTCCGTAAAAAATTCAAAAAAGTTTGTGTATTACAACGAAGAGCTTGTATACAAATTTAAAATTTCAAATGCAATTATCTCGAAAACTAAAACGATTCAGAACATGCCGTAACAACAAAAAATGCTCCATTTTTCATGATCTTTTCGAATATATCATTTTTTCATATGGTTGAAAATTACTGCACTGGTCCTTTAAGGGCGTGTAAATAACCGGATTTTTGTGATTTTTCAACATTCTTCAAATTTTTTAATTTTTACCAAAATAAACGTATAATGGGGTTTTTCTATGCAAGAAATCGATTGCATCGTTGCCGAACTTTGAAGATGCTTCCCTGACACTGATTCAGGGAATAGACGTGTATATTGAAGCGGTTGAGGTTAGGAAAGTGTTTTGCACACAATCGATTTCCTGCATAGAAAATCCATATATGGTTATTTTGGTGTAAAATAAAAACTTCAAATTTTTGAAAAAATAAAAAAAATGCAGTTTTTTCCCTGA
This sequence comes from Acrobeloides nanus, assembly GCA_900406225.1. Taxonomy (NCBI): domain Eukaryota; kingdom Metazoa; phylum Nematoda; class Chromadorea; order Rhabditida; family Cephalobidae; genus Acrobeloides; species Acrobeloides nanus. Next base: position 8,919 of record OZJO01000005.1, read on the forward strand.
ATTAAATAAATTAAAATATTTACTTCTTGTTTATTTTGATATAAGTTTAAAGCTTGATAACGATTTAAGTTTTTGAATTCTAAACTATGCAAAAGTTATAATGAGTTACTGATATTGTAACGGGCGGAGGGGGTACACACACCTGGACACCAGAGGCCAATTGTGCACCTCGAAAAGTGGAAAGTAAGAAGGGAATATGCGAATTTTGAACGTACTTTTCACTTTCCGATGATGACCCCAATTGGCTCTAGGGCTACACCGGAGCAAATCAAATGACCACAACTGGAACTAAACGGTCAACCTCCGTTTATAATTAATTTACTTGATAAATTTCGAAAAATAACAATAAACGTAATATATATAACTACATAAATTATAATTTTATATCTTCTTTTTCCTCTCAAATAATAATAAATATTATTTATTGAAGTAGATCGTGCCAATCCCAAATAACAATTTAGTTTATAATAATTCATCTTTTTACTATTAAAATCCATATTAAATTATACTAACCTAATTTTTAACCCTTTTTGATTATGATAAGCATCTAAAAACATAGTTCGCGGAAGATTGAAAGCCTTTTGATTTCTGAAAAAATATCAAAAATACTAGCATGTTGCACTTTGGAGGTATGTATGTCTGTTTCTTGAGAACAATGAAAAAAGTTGGCGCTCTATAGCGCAGTGGATAAAGAAGACGACCGTCCGCTCTTGCACTATTCCTCTAAGGTAAAACTGTTGATTTTCAAAAAAATTTTATTTTCATAGAGTAAAATTTTTTTAAATAAATAAACTTTATTTATAATTTATTGAAGCTTTCATTTTTTGCCAAATTTCTTCGCGATTATGATTCTCAACTTCTGAGGCTAGAGGAATTTCTTGATAACCTGTTCTTATATCGGACCAATAAGAAACCTTAACAATAACAGGACGATCCCGTGATTAGTAGCATTTAACACAGCCTTTTACGCAAAAACAACCGTAAAAATTACTTTAAATGGGGAAAATTAAACCGGAAAAACGTTTTTTAGGTTATTCTAGTGTATAAAACAAATACAAAGGTGCACAGCCCGGGATCTGCGCTAAATTCATTATAAAATTCAAAATCTTACTACATTAAAATGTAATGTCTGTATATATGTTACGGGAAAATCTGATCTGATCAGCGCTTCTTCTAGCGCCTCTGCTAGCGCTCTTTTAGGCCTATGCTAGCGCTTCTTCTAGCGCCTTTCCTAGTGCCTTCCCGGGAAAATCAGATCAGATTTTCCCGTAATATATACACAGAAAATCTCGGAAACGTTAGATTTAAAATGTCAGCGCTAAAATAAAAGTTGTAGGTGACGATGAGAGAAGATGATCGACACCACTTTTATAGGGGTACCCCTTCAAAAATTTTTCGTTTTTTTCAATAAATTTTTTTATATTGATCTATAGGTACTTATGTCTCTCGGAAGTACCGCTCGGAGTATCTGCTCAGAGTCACAACTCCTCCTCCCCGAGCCTGAAGCGCACGGCTTCCAATACTTCTTTATAGTTTAGGAACAGGCACATATCTAGACTATAATTCAAGCTATCAACTTTTTCAATTTAGTCAATTACATTTTTTCAATTTTTTACAGTTTTGTTCAGTATGAAAGTTGTGTTAAAACTACCAAATCAAGGGACCGTTCTAATGTTATTAAAGGAAGCTGAGCTTATATTTTTTAAACCAAACATACTTGCTGCAATCCAAAGCCACCAATATCTGAAAAATATTTAAAAAATTTCCTGCTTTTTAAATTATTATTGGGTGAGCAGTTATTCAGGTAATTTAGCATAGAAGTTTAAAAATTGATATCTTCATGAAAAAGTCCGTTTCAAATGAATTTTTTCCATTCAGGAGTTTTTATGTGATGAACAAAATACCAATGTTTTTTTGGCGTAGATCTCGGGATTATAGGCTTTTTTTATAGAGTAAACTTTATATTAGCTCCTACTGCGCTCTCAACCGTCAATCCCGAGCGTCGCTACTCATTTTAGATTTTAGAATCGTCGATAAATCGTTTTAATAAATAATTCAGTTGAATTAGGCATCGTTGCCTCATTCAATTGAATTTGATTATCCACACGATTGATAAAAAATATTAGAAAATTCAAAATTTTAAAGCTTTTTAGTCGACTTGACCCTTTCTTGCGCTCAAATAAAAAAATTCCTGTAGATTCGAGTTCCTCATGTCGAAAAATCTCTGAGTACAAAAAATCAGCCGATTTGACGAAATGTTTGAATTTGATTTTTTACCCATTGGTCTTTTACCCCTCAAGGCAAAAAAATGAAAAAAATTTTTCACCAAATTTTATGAAAGTGGTGTCAAACGTTTTAGAATTTTGTCTACTTCACAATGGTATATCATGATAAGAATTTGGATCGCACCATCAAATGTTAGTCCGGACAGATGCACAGACATTAACATTATGCGTTTCATATAAGAAAATTTATTTAAAAATAAGCGGACAAACTTTTTATTCATTACCTTGGAATGGTATGCCAGCTAATATACGAATATCGCCCATGATTAAGGCATCATCTGATAGTCTGCGATAATTTTCAGAAATGAGAAAAGTTGTCTTTGATTTTATTGTATTTTGCAATTTTTCAATAGTTCCATTTCCAGAAATGAAAAAAGTCCAGCCTGAAAAACTATAAGATTGAAAAGTTGTACACTGATAAATTTCATTATTAGAAAAACTCCCATTAGGATTATGTTGATAAGAATATAAAAAATATGAAAATAAGTCCATGATAACAATTCCGTGAAAATAGTCCGGTGAAAAAAAATCAGCAAAATTGGTAAGGTGAAACCTATTGCGTGACAAGGTTTCCCAAAGGTCAAGGTTTCCCAGATTTCCCAGATATGTTAAGGTATCCTGACATTGACAAGGGCCTAAGCCTAAAGTCTAAGCCTAAGGCCTGAGTCTAAAGCCTAACGCCTAAGACCTAAAGCCTACCCCCTGCGTCGGTCAGGAGGAGACTCCCCCCTCCTTGCCGACCTATGATCTTTATATTTGTTCATATTGAATCAGAAACGGTACTTTTTTATAGATTTGTTNAGGGGGAGACTCCCCCCTCCTTGCCGACCTATGATCTTTATATTTGTTCATATTGAATCAGAAACGGTACTTTTTTATAGATTTGTTTAGTCTCTATTTTAGATTAGTCTCTATCCCATTGGGAAACTCCCATCCTATATTCACCTATTCTAACAACTTTGCCAATCTTATTTAACATAAAACAAACCAACAGGAAATGGCGCATAGTTTTCCTTGGCATATACATATTTTGGTACATACCATTTTGATTGGATATTTCTTACTACTCCAGACTCCCAAGATCGACCAGTGATCATTTGCTCGTTTTCTAAACTTTTTATGTAAAGATGCCTAGTTTTTATGTAAGGATGTCTAACCGGGTAATAAATCACATAATAATTCGAACCCAGGTACATTGTTAACCGTGTCAATGTCTGGCTTCAAAATGCAATTAACATTCTTGCAGTGCTTGAGAATATACTCAAAAAATCCATAATCTTTTAAAGTCAAATTGTAATAGTGATCATTAAAGCCCATTACTAAAATGTCACCATATTTATCATTCTCTTGTGCGACGAAATTGTTTATTGTAGCGTTCTATAATTTAAACATTAAAATAATTATTTACCTATAAAAAGAGGGATTGGTCAAAAATGTATGGTTACCCGACATTTCTCCCTAATCCCTTTGGTTTCCTTAAACAATTTTTTTCCTATGACAATTTTTTCCCAAATTCGTTTTAATAAACACGATTTTATTTTTAAAAAAGTTGCCTGAATTTCAATAAAATCGTGTTTATTAAAACGAATTTGGAAAAAATTTGTTTGTCATAGGGAAAGAATTGTTTAAGGGAACGAAAGGGATATGGGAAAAAATGTCGGGCAACCAAATGTATTGCTTTGTAGAATTTCAAAAATGTTGTTTTATAGTGTTGAGTTATATACTACTCCACAAAATTATGGATAAACCCTATTTTTTCCGTATTTCATCGATTTGTTTTCCGTATTTTTATCCTATTTTTCTGTATTTCATCGACTCTTTTTTCAGTATTTTCATCGACTCCATTAAACGAATTTTAATCTTAAACACAGCCCTGAGCAATCGTTTCCGTGGTTGATCAACAAAATCGATGGCGTTTTGGTAGAGATACGAGTCTTTCAATTTTGGAACATCCTTTTTACGTCATTTTTGTAAGAAATGTACCCATAATTTTGTGGAGCAATATACCCCCCCCCCTGATTTATAAAAAATTCCTGCCTACTGCATTAGGGGATCCCCCCCCCCATCCCTTTTAAATTTATGGGGGATCAAAATTTTTGGGGGATATTTGTACACGTGTGCAGGATACTTTCTTATGCTTTCCAATTAGGAAAATAATTTTTGTATTAGTTTTATAATGTTTCGCCCAAGTATTCCGAATCCAATCACGATCTTCCCATTCGTTGGGAGCCGATCGAATGCCAACAATAAGTTTTGTAGAGTCCTCACACCCTTGACGGGGTAGAATTTCTAGGATTTTAGAATCATCATATAGCACAGTATCTTGCTCCGCTGGTAAATAGTGTGTGCGATTATACTAAAAATAACACCAATACATAACTGGGTAGGGGGTCCAGAAATGGACCCTCGTTGCAAAAGATTCAATTTTGCACCTTTACTCACATGCAAAAATCTTGGTGCCTTATTTTCGTCGTCAACTTCAAAAATGCCATTTATTCAATTTTTTAAAATAAAAATGTATTTTTTCACAAAAAATTATCAAAAATGTCTATTTTGCCTAAAATTTTTTGCAACCTTTTTGAAGTCAACTTGGTGGTTGTCGAGTTGCCCTTTACGCCCTTGAAAATTTTTGGGAAACATGGACCCCCTGCCTATGTAAGCACCAATTTGAGAATAGATCAAAGAGGAATAAAACCGATTGAAGTCCTGGCGGATAGAGCATTTCCTGTAAATTCTAGAATAACCAAACCCGAAAAAATCGTCGGTCCCGGTTCCAAGATGTCTCTTTTTTAGTGGAAGGACATGGGACCTGGTTTTCGAAACTCATGCGACATACCCCGGACTGTCCAGGGGTTGTAAATGCATGACTTCTATAAACCTACCTCTAAATTACAACAATATGGACAATATATATCACTTATTTGAATTTTTGCTATATCTCTTATTATGCCTGTAAATAATATATCCTCGGGTAAATTAAAAAAGTTTTTATAATTGAAGAACAGACTGAATTGTAGTCCTGTCAACATTTTTGAAATAACACTATAACCAATAAGAAAATATAGATTACCTAATATTTATATATAAGACAATAAGAAATTGATACCATTCGTAAATTGTTGATTAAAAGAAATTTCCTGTGTGTAATTAGAATTTTGCATGACATTAGTTGCATTCAAAACACAACCCGATATCATATCAAACTCATCTAAAAATTTAAGAAACAATTATCCGGAAGGGGTTTACAAATCGAAAGGGAGTAGTGCCAGTGCATAAGGTGAGACGCCGTAGCCAGAATTTTTTCATAGTGGTACCAGATCCCGACCCTAGTTTTCACATTTTTTAGTCAAAACATAAGGTGAGACGCTTGGGATTTTTAAATTTTTTATTGTTGTTGGCCCTTGATGGGGAGGGGGGGGGTATATGTACCCCTCGGTACGGCACTCAGTAGCGTCATAATCAGGGGAACAAATATGATTTTTCTCGCGCTTTAAAGGACCAGTTCAGTAATTTACAATCATATGAAAAAATGATATATTCGGAAAGATTATGAAAAATGAAGCACTTTTTGTTTTTACGGCATATTCTGAATCGTTGTAGTTTTTGAGATAATTGCGTTTGAAATTTTGAATTTGTTACAAGCTCTTCGTTGTAATACACAAACTTTTTTGAATTTTTTGCGGAAAAATCGATTTTTTCAATTTTCATAAAATGAACATTGTAGCAATTTTTTATAGCTAAATGAGACGAACAAAATGACACCAAATTATTGAATTTGAACAATGTTTTGGGTTATTGAAACGAAAACCCTGATTCAGAATTTTCGTTTCAATAACCCAAAACAATGTTCAAATTGGATAATTTTGGTGTCATTTTGTTCGTCTCATTTAGCTAAAAAAAATTGTTACAATGTTCATTTTATGAAAAAATTTAAACATTGATGCAAAAATCGATTAAAAATTCAAATTACAACGAAGAGCTTGTACACAAATTCAAAATTTCAAACGCAATTATCTCGAAAACTACAACGATTCAGAACATGCGGTAAAAAAAGAAATGCTCTATTTTTCATGATCATTCCGAATAAATCATTTTTTTCATATGATTGTAAATTACTAGACTGGTCCTTTAAGGGACAAATTAAGGGGACTGTTTGTACACATGTGTTGGATATCAAAATATATATATGCTAAGTAACGGGATATATTAGACGAAATAAACCTGCAGATTGTAAGCAGATTTGTTCTATTGTAGGCATCACTGCAGATTCATACATGTAGCTATTGATTTTCGCTACGCATTTTATATTTTTACAATAAGTATTAACATAATTTAACAATCCCATCATTTTGAATACTCGATTTTTATGATCTTCTTTGGAATTAAGCATTAATATGTCACCATAATTTTGACTTTCTTCATTAACATAATTATTAGTTAAATTATTCTAAACCTGATTTTCAATCATTTCGTAATTTTTATGACACGTTATCTATAACATGGTACGCATGGTCCATGGATCCCCACAATTCGATAAATGAATAAATTTACCTAATGATGGTGAGAGATAAAACGGGTTCTAACCCATTGGTTGGTTCGTTTAACGGATTCGATGAGGATTAGGCACTTTTTTTAAATGCGCCATTGCTATAAAAAAGAACATGCTTGGGGATAAAATTTGATCAAAAATCCGAATCTGAATTCGATTTTACTCGGGATGGTCATATTTTGTCGAATTTTTCGAACCCTAAAATCGAACATTTTTTATCGATAAAAAGTGTTGATTTCCAAGTTTGAAAAATTCGTCCTGAGTAAAATCGAACTCAGATTTGGATTTTTGACCAAATTTTACTGTGTTTTTAGTAAAAACGTTTTATAAAAAGTACCCATTCCGCACCAAACCATAAACGAATATAACCCATGGGTTCGAGCCCATTTTACCCTTACCTCTAATGCTGCCCCTTATATCTTTGTTTAAAATTTAAAAATGCATGTGGGACAGTAAAATTCCAAAGTGGATCCCCTCCCCCCAAACAAAATTTGGAACTGGCTAGTCTTGTGCAAAGTGTACTTTTTTGTATTGTGCAAGTGACTTTTGAGAAGGAAGCATAACACTCATATGTTGACACTTACAGAAGATTCTTCGATTAAAAAAATCACTCTTGTTTTTAAGTCATATTTGTAGGAGCGAGTCCAATTTTTGCGCATAACATCCCGTTGATAAAATTCTTCAGGGTAAGTAAACACTCCAATAATAAGTTTCGTTTCCGATATACATCCTCTTTTAGGTATAATTTTAAAAAATATATTATGATAATTTTGCTTATCACCATTTGCTATATCAGTTAACAAAAGATCCTAATAATAACATATTACACGGCGTCTGAAAATCGCGAAAAGTCTTTATAGCCAAGCAATTTATAGTGGAATACATTTCAGGGTGCTATTTAGGGTGCGCTAGCAGTCGTGAAACGCATTTCATGACGATTTCCGACGCTAGCTATCTGGAAATGCGAATTTCTGGATACGAGCAGTCCGGAAATCGTTCGGAATTGTGAAAAATGCATTATTTCCTGACACTAGCGCATCTCCGAACGGCTGGCGTCCGGAAATGTGATTTCCAAATGGCTAACGCGCACCCTTAGGGCCTAAAAAAACATACAGTGAAAATGCGCATTTTTGGTTCCCGCTAGGCCCTGGTTCTACTCCCAACCATGACCATAAAAAAGGCAGAATTCATGTTCGGGGCAAGAGGTAGAACTAGGGCCAAAAAATGCGAATTTTCACCTTTTTGAAAAAACGAGAGAGTATGGTTTTTAGGCTCTAAATAGCACCCTGAAGTGATTTCACTAAGACTTCCTGGCTAGAAACACCTTTCTCGATTTTCAGTGATTAGAGTCGATCCTTGATAAGCCGCCAACCTCGATAAGCTGCCATCCTAATCCGGTCCCGGCAAAAAATGTTTAATTTTTATGTCTGAGAACCTCGATTAGACTGTCCATCAAGGAGGGGGAGGGGGGGGGGAGGATTTAATCGAACGATAAGACGTCTTCATCAATCGGCCCCAATCTCATTCTCTCCTTCTATGAGGCTCCATAATTTGATTTTTGAATATCCTTCTAGTTTTTCAACCTTTCTTTCATCAAAATTATTTTTAACTTCTTTGTATCGTCAAAAAAAATCAATTTGTTTCTTTACTTGTCAAATTTTGATTTACTTACCATTTTAACCATTTACCTAACCTGTATTTTTAGTCTTGAAAAAGATGTAAACCACCGAAACGTCGACTCAATAAAGATTTATTAACTACGCTAACGTTTAACATTTGGTCAACCACTATTCCGATATTTTGAAACCTTGATAAACTACCCAAGTCAATGTCTAGAGATCACTGAACCTCGATAAAGCACAATTCCGATAATCCACCACCCTGCCCCCTTGTGTCGCGTATTATCGAGACTATCGACATTATCGAGAGTCGATTGTATTTATTAAATTAAATTATTTACTTCTTGTGTATGTTTAGATAAGTTTAAAGTTTGATAAGGATTTTTGTATTCTAAATTTTTGTATCCTAAATGATAAAAATTTATAATAAGTTAATACAATGAGTTATTGCATTATAACAGGCAAAAGATGTTCGTTGGAGCCATAGGCGTAGCCAGAATTTCGAATTTTCAGATTTCGATCCGAAGACATGTTTTTTGGATTCCTCATAGTCGATTTATAGGGGGGGGGGCTAAAAACATCGAAAATCCAAAAACCCTTCTGAAAAAAGTTACAGTGGTTTAAAAAAAAAGAATCACTTTTGACCACTAGGCTAACTTTTCATAGGTAAGTCCGTTTTCTTTCGTTTTGGTCTTAAATTTTTCCTCACATCAAATGAGCAGGATATGCTATCCGCCGTTTTAAAATTTGACTATATACTTTTCGAGATATGAGGCATACAAAAAACGCAATTTTTCGGTTTTTTGGCAGCAAAGATTGTTCATTGAAACAATTGACCGTCTTCGTTTCGAAAAAACAGATCGGAAGAGCGNATTGAATCAGTTAATTATTTATACCGTATTACATATAATACATTAACCGGTACTAATTTTTAAAAGTCTTTTATAAAAAACTGATTTACTTGTTAAATTTCGAAAAATAAAAAAAATCGTAATATATATAATAACTGCGTAAATTAAACTTTTGCATCTTCTCCTGTTTCTCAAATGATAATAAATATTATTGTTTGAAATAAATCGTGCTAATGACATATAACAATTTAGATTGTAATACACCTTTTTTTTATATTAAAACCCATATTAGTTTTCAATTAATCTAAATTTTTAACCTTTTGTTTGTGATAAGTATCTAAAAAATATTGCTTGCGGAAGAATTCAAGCTTCCTTTGTTGATTTCCGTAAAAGGATATTTCCTAAAAAGTCTAGAAATAGATGTGCGCACTTTGAGAATTGAAGACATGTTTCGAAGCGCAAAAAGTAGAATAAATTAAAACTTTCGATTCGAATATGTGATATAATATGGTGGTTGCGGATTTCATTCCATATACTGCAAGACACATCAATAACACCCCATGATTTTGCAAGTTTACAGCTTATATGAATGAATTCCGAATAAAACAAACTTTTTCTGCAAGATCATACATAAAACCATATTTATAAACAAATCGAAGAGTTTGAATGTTTCGTTTAAAAAATAGGGGGCAAAAGTCGGAAAAACTATAGACTTATATCAATTGTCCAAGTATTTTTGAATGCCCATTTAAACACTATTTCATCCGTTCAAAACTCTATTCTTTCATTCAAGTTCGAAAAACTCAAATTTTTTAGATAGAGTTTTTTCGATGCACAAAAACTTATTGTTTAGAGTTTAAGTACCCGAGCGGTACAACTCAAACAACTTAAAACTCTGTTGATTTCACTCTTCATGGAACGTACCAAGCTGCATACATTTAACTACCAAAGATCATATGTAGCACATCCTTTATTGGATTTCTTCTACTTATTAATAAAAACCATATATAATTTATTTATTTTTAATAAACAAATATAAGTTTAACAAAAAATATTTAGTATAGTGATCATAAAGATATTACACACCACCCTGAAAATGAGTTGAACATTTCCGACAAAAAACCGAGCAATAGAACGTTTTATTACTTATTGCTAATAATTATTTAGCAAGCCACATCGAAATTGGCTTGTTCATTGTTGAGTTATTTTCAAATTTAGTTGTGTAGTGACGCGAAAATCGAAAACTGATCTATCTCGCTATAGGAACCGAATTAGAGATCGAACGAGAGGTCATTTAAAAGCTCAGAATATAGGGGATTCAGATATTTATGAATCTTCATCATTCAGTCCTGATTCAGGGTCGAAATTCACGTTCTTACCATGAATAAATTAAAGGGAGCGTAACATTTATTGCCTAATCTCGAAAAAACGAAAAAAAAATTTTTCCGATTTTCTTCTAAAAACCGACTTTTTAGGGTAATTTCTAGGCGAAAAATCGATTGTGCGCATTTTCGGAGCATAAAAAATTAAGTTTGACCCTGAAAATCAGGGTAGAACTGCGTTTTAACGCGAAAATTTTTTTCCGATTTTCTTCTAAAAACCGACTTTTTAGGGTAATTTCTAGGCGAAAAATCGATTGACGCATTCCCGAAGCGTGAAAATGCTTCCTTGACCCTGATTCAGGGAAATAGATGTGTGTATTGAAGCGAAAATCGAAAAATTTTGGTTTATTGCCTCAAAATCATCTTTCTGAGGGTAATCTTATGCGGGGAATCGATTGCGCGCATTCCCGAAGCTGGAAAATGCTTCCTTGACCCTGATTCAGGGAAATGAGTGTTTTATATTGAAGCGAAAATTTTTATATTGAAGCGAAAATATGAAATTTGGGATTTTCCTTCTAAAATCATCGTTCTATGGGTTATTTTATGCGAAAAATCAACTCAGCGCATCACCGAAGCGTTAAAATGCATCCTTGACCATCATCCTTGAAAAATTATGTTTCTACCGCAACGCTTCGGTGATGCGCTGAATCGATTTCTCGCATAAAATAACCCATAGAACGATGATTTTAGAAGGAAAATCCCAAATTTCATATTTTCACTTCAATATAAAAATTTTCGCTTCAATATAAAACACTCATTTCCCTGAATCAGGGTCAAGGAAGCATTTTCACGCTTCGGGAATGCGTCAATCGATTTTTCGCCTAGAAATTACCCTAAAAAGTCGGTTTTTAGAAGAAAATCGGAAAAAAATTTTCGCGTTAAAACGCAGTTCTACCCTGATTTTCAGGGTCAAACTTAATTTTTTATGCTCCGAAAATGCGCACAATCGATTTTTCGCCTAGAAATTACCCTAAAACGTCGGTTTTTAGAAGAAAATCGGAAAATTTTTTTTTCGTTTTTTCGAGATTAGGCAATAAATGTTACGCTCCCTTTAATTTATTCATGGTAAGAACGTGAATTTCGACCCTGAATCAGGACTGAATGATGAAGATTCATNTGTTACGCTCCCTTTAATTTATTCATGGTAAGAACGTGAATTTCGACCCTGAATCAGGACTGAATGATGAAGATTCATAAATATCTGAATCCCCTATATTCTGAGCTTTTAAATGACCCCTCGTTTGATCTCTAATTCGGTTCCTATGGCGAGATAGATCAGTAGGCACACCATCCCCCTAGTCTCAGGGTGGTGTGCCTCTTCCTAACATGATAACAAAATATTGAGACGTCCCCATACGATAAATTATATTAATAAATTAAGCAACCGTTTTGTGACTTATCAAAATAGCTTTCCGAAAATTCATGCCAAATAACATTTTTTGATATCTCATGAGAAGCATATTTAAGTTGAGCGATGATGCATGAAATTTTAACATCGGATAGTGGACATATTGCATGAGTGAGACAAAAGTTAAAACGACGATGTTCATGCTGCATCACTCGTCTCCTCATTTTGATTGAACATTTAATTAAATCATTAATATAATGCTTTTTCACTGGCAATCTTTGGTATATCTATAAAACTATACTTGAAAGATATGGAGAGAGGTCAGTGTCATGCCCAGCCAATTTCCAAAAGCATTGCAATTTCTATGAAAAAATTTTTAAAGTACTGCAAATTTAAAATTAATTTTTATAAGCAATATATGGCCAAAAATCACTTTTGGAGGTCAAAAATGGCCGATTTTTAATAAAAATCGCATTTTTTGGTTAAAAAAGGACAAATTTTAAACAAAAAAATCATTTTTTGGCGAAAATTACTAGAATGCCATCATTACAATGCAATGCTTTGCAATAGTCTGCAATGCTTTGCAATGTCCTGGATATGCCGTTAGAGAGGGTAGGTCTGCCCCGCCCAGTGACATAGGAAAGGGGTACCAGGGGCGAGCGACCCTTCCACTAGTGGGCAAAAAATAGAAAAAAATCATAAGCGTCTCATTTTGATTTTGAGGTGGTGCCATTCCCTAGTCGACTCTTATCTCTACGCTACTGGCCCCGTCCCACGCACAAAGTCCAAAAAATGATAATACCTCACGTAAGGCCTACCCTCCCTTTTGAATGCACCTTACGCAAAGAAAAAAGAAGTGGCAAAAATATAAGATCCTCCACGCACATTTTTCAAAATATGCTCCCCCTTCTACATGTAAGACTTGAACAAATATCCCAATTGGAAGATTAAGGCCTAAATTAAGGAACCTGTTTGATATTATTGTTCTTTAAAAAATTTGTAAAGCTTTCATTGATATGATCTGAGTTTATTATTTTTGAAGGATCTCCATTGAATGTTTGTAAATGGGCAAAAGAATCATTATTTTCATTACTATAGTAATCATTATGAACATGAGTTATAAACAATTCATTAGAATCAGTCTGCACTTTCTTCAAATAACTTTTTTCCATCGCCAATCCGTTATGAATAGAAATTGTTGCAACTTTATGAGGAATAACAAAAAATTTAGTTGGAGTATGGAATTTTGTGACATTGTCAATCTAAAACTATAAATACACAAAAACGGGCTTTTAATCCATCCATCAATTTAACTATTTTTTGTCTATTTTTTATATTTTTCCTTTAAAAAATTTATTTGGAGGTCGAAATTTTTTTGACACCCCACAAAATCGCGAAAAATTTATGTTTAAAAATTGAACTCCAAGCAAATTTTCGAAAAATACCTCCTTTTCACCTATGCTCCCAGCACCCCAGGCTCGCCCTTAGTGCTAATCCCTTTTGAACTAAATAAAATACTTCATTTTGATATTTCATGTATTGTATTAGCCTTGATGGAGAGAATGAAGTTGGATAAGAATCTAAATGACTTGTTGGGCCTATTTCTCCGGTCCTTGTACTTGTAAGAAAATTTACAAGTACAAATGGAAATGCAAGTACAAGTACAACTATAAGTACAAGGACCGGAGGAATAGGCCCGTTAAAATAATTATCTTCCTCTACATCGCCTAAAAAATATTAATATACCTATTTTTGATATAGCAGGCAAACGATTTATTAAAAAAACTCCAGCAGTTGGCATCTTCGCAGACAAAGCTTTAAAATTATCAAAATAATTTATATGAGTTGTCAATAAAATATCATCATAGTCAATAAATGCTATAAAATCGGTATTTTCTTTGTATTCATATAAACAAGCATGTGCATTGGATTCTTGATTTAAAGATAAAGCTTCATGATTGGGTATATAATCCAATTGAGGCTAAATAAATTAAGTTTATACATTGGGAATGTAGTCACAGCTTTCTCAAAAAACGCGTCTTAAAGGGAACAAAACATTTATAGTCTATTCTCGAAAATTCGAGAAAAATTTTTCCGATTTTCTTCTAAAAACCGACTTTTTAGGGTAATTTCTAGGCGAATTTTTGAATGCAAATTTTTCGATTTTTACTTTATGCAAAAAATTTTGCTACAAGTAGGATATGAAAACGCGCCCTTTGTGAACAATATGCAAATGCTTTGTCACTGCACTATTGAGGATGTTAATGAATAAACTTCTTTTCAAACCAAGTACTAGAATAAAAAAAGTCGAAAAAATCTATATTTTCCCTGAATCAGGGTCAAGTAATATTGTAGCAATTTTTTATAGCTAAATGAGACGAAAAAAATGACACCAAAATTATCCAATTTGAACATTGTTTTGGGTTATTGAAACGAAAATTCTGATTCATGTTTTCGTTTCAATAACCCAAAGCAATGTTCGAATTGGATAATTTTGGTGTCATTTTGTTTGTCTCAATTAGCTATACAAATTGCTACAATATTCATTTTATGAAAATTTAAAAGATTGATGCAAAAATCGATTTTTCCGCAAAAAATTCAAAAAAGTTTGTGTATTATAACGACAAGCTTGTAACAAATTCAAACGCAATTATCTCGAAAACTACAACGATTCAGAACATGGCGTAAAAACAAAAAATGCTCCATTTTTCATGATCTTTCCGAATATATCATTTTTTCATATGGTTGTAAATTACTGGAATGGTCCTTTAATGTAGTAGGATACCGGGCTATTCATTCTAAATGCAGGCATTATTTTTAATAGTCCATCATTCTCATAATATTTCATTAATTCATATATTTCAGTTACTATTGTTTCCACCATGGCTACAACTAAATCAGCCTCGTAATATCGAAAAACTTCCATTGCTGTTATAAAAAATTGCCATGCTTCAAACAAATACATTCTACTTGTACAGATTATAATTCGACGATGCTTTTTCTCAGGCTTTATCGCATTTAACTAAAGTATTAACACAGATACGGTTGTAAGATCTGTAGATAATACAGGCGTATCAGTGATACGTAAATATTTAAAAATGCAATATCTTTTAATGAAAAAATATTTTCTCACGCAAAATGTTTAGAAACAGTGGGGATTTGAGATATATTCAAACAAATAAAAAAATTATATCTTTTATGGAAAAAATTAAAAAATACCAAATTTTTGGCTATTTAGCGGTATTTTCAACTAAAAATTATCTCGCCAATTTTAAGAGTATGAATTTTTTTAAGCTTAGGCGGTGTTTATACTTCTGTCGTGTCGCGACACGACAGTGTATTTTTGTGTCGTACGACGTCGTCGTGCGACGGCATTTATAGTTCATTTTGAGACAATAAATTTTTGTCGTACAACAGCGTTTACAGTTCGATCATACAATGCACTTTTTTCCATGATTCCGGGCCATTTTTAGCCCAAAAATATTTTTTTCATATCAAAATATAACTAATTATTGAATCTGAGGCACCATTTATACTTTATTATTAAAATATTTTTTCTATTAAAAGATTGCATTTTTAAATCTTTACAAAGAAGTGTGTGTTATTTTGCAATTTTTTACAAAACAAAAAAAACACATTATTACCACCCACCCTGTATTGTATAATTTACCGTATGAAGCACACCATTATCGAATTGAATTCCAAATTTATTAAAATTTTGTGGTTTATCAAAAGCGGGACATACAAGACGGAATGTGGAAATTTTGCATTGTTTTATAGGCGTTTGAACTTGTAAGAGATTAGCTTTTGTTTTTATAGTTTTATTTGCTTGAGAAAATGCATAGCAGTAAATATTTTTTAAGTCCAATGATTTTTCTGCATTGAATAGAGTAATAACTGCATCATAACCGCCAAGGCTAAAAATACTTTTAAAAAGGCCCACTTTTTGGACTTCATTTTATACTTACACATTGGAAAGTGGGGATCGATCACATAGAAGATGGATGGAAAAGAGGGGAATAGAGGCGAAATAAAAGAATCGATTTTCTATATAGTTTTATATATATTTTAGTGCTAACTGCATTAAAAATGTATAAAGGTTGACTAAAAATTCATTTTTGTCAAAATAAATTTTTTTTTCAAAAATTTGGGAACATATGGATTTTTTTCNTGCATTAAAAATGTATAAAGGTTGACTAAAAATTCATTTTTGTCAAAATAAATTTTTTTTTCAAAAATTTGGGAACATATGGATTTTTTTCAGAAATTTATGATTTTTCGATCATGATGAATGGTCGGCAAACTTTTCTTCTGTGAATGAGTGGTGGGAAGGGGCTGACTCAAGGATATAGTTGTAGGAGGAGGCACCGGGGACCGGAAAAATCAACTCTTTTTGGGGAAGTGTCTTCCCCCGTACCGTACCCCAGCTACTTCCTTGGGCTGCCCTCCCTCGTTGAATGTATTTCAATTTGATGAAAATAGGATAAATCCCTCAGAAACTACTGATAAATATCCCAAAGATTGACTATTTTATACATTACTAAAAGAAAAAATTTGTCTGGATTTCGACTAATAACTTTTTGTGGTTGATTCTTTTAGAAGCCTGCTGGGTAAAATTTCAATGTCGTTAATAGTCCTTTTCACAAATTTGCTATTTTAGAATCTTACTAAGTTTCACCTTTTGCTTTTTTCATAATGAAAACTTTTAATAACAAAAATATGCCAGATTTTATCATTTTGTTGTTCTCGAGGATTAAAGAGTTGAACATTTTGACCAACTTCCATAAGAAGCAAAAATATCTTTAAGTGAAGAATTAAAATAGCCCCAATAATAAATATCCAATATATATAACATTTTACAATTAGCAATTTCCTTCTTATTAATATCATTATGGCTATAAAACTAAGGCCACTTTATGTTTTAGAAAGTCTGTGTCCTAGTTTAAAACATAGGACCCCTCAATTTTGTACAGTTTTTAAAAAAAATTTTTAAGAGAATAAAATCGATATTGTATAATTAAAAAATATTTTGACCTATTTATCCAAATATTCTATTTCGATAATATCTAGTAAAGAAAGATTGAAGAGACCTGCTAAGTTCATTCTCATCCATTTGGCGATTATTTTTTAGAGACTATGCGCGGAAATTATTCTCTTTTGATAAACATTTACGAATATCTGAAATAAAAGAGTTACTAATAATCAGTGGCGGCGCCAGAATTTTGATTTTTTTATGTTTGGGGGTAAAAAAACTCATGTGGGGGAGGTAAAAAGTAAAAAAAGGTAAAAAAACTCATTTTTCTTAAAGGGGGGAGCCGTTTTCTCCAAAAAATTTTTTTCCTCGATATGACCTATATAGGGGTAAAATTATGCGAAAAATCGATTGCGCGCATTCCCGAAGCTTGAAAATGCTTCCTTGACCCTGATTCAGGGAAAATATCGATTTTTTGGGAAAAATCGAACTTTCGGTGGTCCCAATTCGATTTTATTTTGCTCTTTAAATCGACTTAAAGGGACGGTGCACGCCAATACAATTTTGATCATTAGATTATAACACGAGAAATTAGGCAAACTTAAAAGTGCAATATCTAATAGACTTTATCACAATACGAATAAACATTCTATAAAGCAAACGGAATTTCCATATAAATATGATACAAAAGAAAACTAGGAATAAGTAAACAATAAAGTTATTTTTATGATCAAGCGTTGGCATATTGTCATCTTGTTTTGGAATAGCTTGAGAAACTATGGATAAATCGGAGTTTTCATTTTCTTGTAAATAATCATATTTAATTTTATTTTCCTTTAATGCATATTCTTGTTTAGTTCCAGATGCTAATACTTTCAATTGATATGTTTTTATTTCCATTGGTTTTAACATAATTTTTGAGTGATCTTAAAAAAATTTTGTGTTTTGGATTTCTACAGAATACGACGAAATAACCCAACCCCATATAAATTTCATAAAGATTTTCTTAAAAACAATTAAATATGAAAAAATTTTTTTAATTAGGCAAAAGTTTTCGGACCCGACCGGGATTTAAACCCAAGTATTTACCAATTAATGGGCATCAGTTGTAGGTCTCGGTAATGGTAGTGCTCTTGGACGGTAGCCAGGAGGTCCGAGTTCGAATCCCGGCCGGTCCGAAAACTTTTGCCTAATTTAAAAAATTTCCTATATTTTCGACGTTCTCTGGTTAATCCGAGCTCCACTATTTCCAAAAATGAGCTTATCATTTTAATATCTTACTTATTCTTGATAAAAAATTATTTGCAGCTAAACTCAATTCTATAATTGAAATTA
Source organism: Acrobeloides nanus (assembly GCA_900406225.1). Taxonomy (NCBI): domain Eukaryota; kingdom Metazoa; phylum Nematoda; class Chromadorea; order Rhabditida; family Cephalobidae; genus Acrobeloides; species Acrobeloides nanus. Next base: position 27,260 of record OZJO01000005.1, read on the forward strand.
TTTTAAAATTCGGGATTAAATCATCCAAATCCACTATTGCATTTTTCGACATTTCTGTATCTTCTTTAGTTTGAAAGATATGTTCTAACCGTATTAATATCAAATCAGTATCTAATTGTTTGAGAGTCAACAAATTAACATTTGGTGGCAACGGCTTCTTTAATCCAGAAAACTATAANAGATATGTTCTAACCGTATTAATATCAAATCAGTATCTAATTGTTTGAGAGTCAACAAATTAACATTTGGTGGCAACGGCTTCTTTAATCCAGAAAACTATAACTATTCATGAATACTACCAAATATTTTCAAACAAACTTTAATAACAAAATTTTTTCTGTAAGCCACATCAGATTCGTAAGCCGAAAATGTTATCCAATATGAATGGAACATATCGTATGCCAACGTTCGATAAAGCCTTGTAACTTCTTGGGTATCTCCTAGGGTAAGAAAATGCTTTCCACGTACAACTAGTCCTTTTCCATCATGACCAGGCTCATCAAGAGTTTGAAATGTTCCTAGCATATCGTCATATAAATCTCTTCTATGAAGCTAAAAATCATTGACTTTAAAATATAAAAAACTTTTCAAATAATACCATAATTTCGATTTGTCCGTCTTTTAAACTCGAACATCCTTCTGAGCGATCGGTAAGAATTGCCATAGAAGTTTTTCCATCTGAAATTATTACTTTGCTAGTTATAGGATAGTAGTTTCCAGCAATAGGTTCAGTGTTTTCATACTTATATAGATTGTTATTATTTCTTCTAAAAGTATAAACTATAGACTGTTCCACGAGAAGAGCGCAAAAAAGTTGGAGCTCCATAATGCAGAGGATAAGGAAGCCGGCCATCTGATCTGGCAAGTTAAGCAACGTCGGGCCTGCAGGTTCGATCCAATTTGCTTAACTTACCAGATCAAACGATCGGCTTCAACTTTCCAGATCGGACGATTATCTACTGTACCATGGAACGATAAATTTTTTGTGTTCTTCTAGTGAAACAAACTATAATTGAATATAGAATCAGAGTCAAAGCATCAATATCCCCATGCACAAAAAAGAAGGTACGGGAAAAAAGTGGTTTCCACGAAGCATCCGTTTTTTCTTTACATTTACAGTAGCAATGGGGATATTCCTCTTGAATGAACCAAACTAAAATTTTACTTTCGTTTCATTAATTGTCTTCCATTAGAATCAGTCCAGAAAATACCCTTTGATTTTAAACCTTTAATCGTATACCGTGTTATTACTTCCTTTGATATATTTTCTCTAAAGTTTTATATTTATAAAAATTATAATTTTGAGTTATGTGATTATACGTTTTAGGAATTGGTCCTATAGTCCATTCAAATTCAACTATCTTTTTATTGGGTATTAGTCGAATAATTTGGCTAACCCATGGTGAAATTACTTGTCTTGCTTCTTGCACTATTTCATCCTATAACTCTAAAATTTTACTATAATTCTTCCTAACTGATATGGTTTTTTGGTTTTTCGGGGATTTTTGATGCGCTGAACACTATGGTGCCGATAAAAAATTCAAAAAGTTCTGGAACATATGTAAAAATGCCAATATATTTTAAGTCATGTTTAACACAAAATTAAATATTCCGTCATGATTAATTCAACAGGGGTCATCCAGATATTATGTAATCAAGTAGGGGGAATGAAGGGGTAGACAAATGATTACGAATGATTATGGCGGGGGAGGGAAGGCGGTCAGGTCAATGATTATGTAATCACAATGTATAAAATTTTTTAGGCCATAGAAAATTTTAAATTACACTCACACTAAATATAGTCAGAGTCATTTTATTATTAAAACTAATCGATTCATTAATTGGTCTGAAAACATAAGCACCACTTGGTGGGAAACTCCAATTAGTATTTTTACCAGCTCCTATATAATATGCAAATTCTTGTTTTAAAGGATAAGTTTTGCTAGTTATTAAGTCATGATATTCCGTTAGGTATCCTTGAGAATCAAAAACGAGCTTGATAAGCTATAAACAAGTGAAAATTATTCATATTGCAGGAAAACTCGAAACTCAAGATTCTCGAATTTCTTAGGAAAACTCAAGAATTCGACAAATTTGACCCCCCCCCCCCTCCTTCTTCCCATCTACACACCCCCTAAAATCAGGGCTCCGAATGGGTCTAATTTATCAGAAATCTTCTGATTTTGAACAGTATAAGCTAGTGCATTTTTAACGTTTTGGACCAAAATCTGATTTTTGGATCGAAAATCTGATTTTTTGTCGGTTTTCTCTGGTTTTTATTTTTTCATTTGGAGCCCTGCCTAAAATATAAATTGCCTCTCATTTCCGTCCCTGTTCTCCTCCCATAAAACATATTGATCGATCTTAAATCTTACTCCATTCGAGATAGAATTTATGCTTTCTTTTAACGATCTAAAAAATAATTCAAATAAATTATTTAAACAATACTTTTTCAACAACTTAAAACGTCTTGCAGAAAATGAAAAAAAATATGTGTGATAACCCAGAGGATCGACATCTGCCATGAAGTAAACTTCATTAGTTGCCATATTTGTATTGTTTAGCTGATTGTTATTATCAAAAACTGGGACTATCTAAAGCAATTTATTATTATCATTTTTAACAAATAACCAGTAGCGTAGCCAGAAATACGGAATGGGAGAAGTGGGGGAGTGTTTTCAATAAAAAAATTGAATTTTTTTAAAGCAAAAATTGGTAAAAACGATTAAAAATTGATATTTTTGAAAAAATTACTTTCAAAATTTAAAAAATTAGAAGAGTGAGGGGGATCCTTACAAAAATTTTTGCGTGCCTTCGGCCGGAATGGGGGAGGGAAATTGCTCAATTCCCCCTCCCCCCCATCGGCTGCTCCCCTGCAACTAACCTTATATTCAACTTGTTTTCCATTTCCATCGACTATATGCATATTATTTATATTTTGATATAAAGGTATTCTTACTAAAGTCGATAATTTTTGGTTATTGCTATTATACACCGTAGCATAAAACTTATTATTAGTTCTAAATTGAGGCATTTATGGCTTTTTGCAAGAAAATTGGTCAAGTTTTGTGTCAATGTACTAGTAATCCCCCTCCCCGACTCCAGATTTTATGTGGGAAATACATCTTGTCCGACACTTCATAACAAAATATACAATGTAAAATCACATTCACTTTCATTAATTTTGCTACACAAAATTTGCTTCGGAAATATAATGTCGTTATTTTTTAAATTATTTGAAATGCTTTGCATTGCTCTGCTAAGAATATGTTCTGCTGCCTTCCAACTTTTCGCCAAATAATATATAAAATCTTGTGTAACTTTTTCTTTTGCGGTACCGCTAAATTTCTTAAAATAGTTTTTGAAAGTTTTATATATTTTCATACGTTACTCCATCATGGCTTACAACTAAGGAAACAGCAAATTCTAATTCATCAATTTGATCTTGTACGCTTGAATAAGGGACTAGAGATATGGCACTTAATTGACGAGCTAACTAAAATTTATTCAAGAACAGAATAAACATGCTATACGGTACTTTTTTACCCCATTTTAAGGAAAAAATAAAAATTTTTAAGAAAAAGATTGGGCACAGATCTCTTGACTCCCTTCCCTATGTCACTGTCCTTACCCTCCACCCGAGTAGTTACGGAACTATACCCCTTCCCCCTCTTATCTGTTCTAATAGTCTGAATAAAACATATGACTTGATACATTCACTCACATACCTGTAACAATGCCGATGTTTTTCTTAATAATCCTTTTATTCCAGGTTTGCTCGTAAAAAATCCAGCCCAATAAGTATGAGATTTTACGGCATAAGGAAAAAAGTCATCATGTTTTACACCTGGTGTGAAACTTTTTACCTCATTAATTGCTTTAAAATAGCAACTTGGTGTTGAAAAGAAGGCGTTTATAATATCATAGTACTAAAAAATGATATTAGCCCCTTGCTAGAAACAAAAGAGCGGCTCGTGGTGGCCCGTGGACCGCAGCGGTCCATTGTGAACTACTTTGGTCGACCACTGCGGTCGGCAGCTACAGTTCTCGGTCCACCGTAAACCGTTCAGTTTGTTTATGGTACTAGTCCATTATCAAATATATTTTAAATGAATTATTACTTTTTGATTTAAATAATATATAAGCTTTTCCAGGTTAAGCATAAAGCTATCCGGTACAGAATGTGTAAAGTCATCACCCATCAATACCAGAAAATGTCGATGTTTTTGGGTTGGAATCTATTATTTTTTTGTTTTATAAGCTTAAGTTAAATTTTACCCTTGAAAGAATATATTTGACAAATTTATCTAATATCTTGTCAACATTAACTTTTCCCTGTTGTTCATTTTCAACAAAAGGTTCATCTCTACATGATAAATGATATTCACTCTCCCAACAAGCTGGCCCTTTATGATTGTGCCAATGATGTTGTTCGGTGAATAATGTCTCGTCTAAAGTTATTATTTGTTTAAAAATAGTATGATTATGCATCAGTGTAATGCAAGCATTTTTATGCATCGACAATGCGTGCAATCGATTCGCCGCCTAGAAAACCCACCCTAGAAAACATAGACAGCCGGTTTTCGTATTCGAATTATTTTAATTTCGCTTCAATATACTCACCCCTTCCCTGAATCAGGGGTCAGAGAAGCGTTTTCACGCTTTGGGAATGCACGCAATCGATTTCCCCGCATAAAATTATTCCTATAGGAGTCGTTTTTAGAAAAAATCACAGGTCAAACTTACATGCACAAGGGGAGGGAGACTTCTAGGCCATGTATCGCGCATCGATAAGAAAATTAAAGATTCATAGTGCATCAGACGAAGCCACGATTCATAGTGCATCAAGCCCACTTGATGTGCTATGAATCTTTATATATGCTCTATGCTGTTCTGATGCATTATGAATGCGGGGTCCATTCCTGCCCAGGTATGGATTTATTACCATTATTTTCAGAAACATGCCATAGCATACTTAAGCTTCTATTTTGTTTTCTAAAGTCATGTTCTTGATAATGCTCTCTTGCAATAAACAAATATTCATAACCCATCTAAAAAATTAAAAATATAGTTCTTATGATAACAAAAAATTTTAAATAAAAGCTTTTACCAGTCGAAGTAAATTGGCATGTTCTTTGCTATGTCCAAAGGAATCAATATTCCAAGCTACTTTAGGGTGACCACATTTTCCAAAAGTTTCGTTTAAAAATCTTAATGAAAGTGTGTACATATCAATGAGTTCAATATAGTGCGCTGTAGCCTCATCCGGTTGAACCCAACCACCGCCAGCAATTTCAAGTCTACCTAAAATTTTGCCAGTCGTACAAAAAATGGATACTTATAAGACAATCTTGCCCGATTTAACCAATCTTTTTATCGTATCATATCCATATTCTCCATACTCATCCATCCATCTTTTTAGGTAACCTGTTTCGGAATAAGAAAATCTACGAGTTGTGTTTTTATTAAGTTCATATACAATGGTGTTGATGATTTCTTTTACACCAGTATTTCTAAGACTTGGTCTCCATGGGCCTAAAAAGTATGCTAGAATATGAAACAAACACAAAGATGCAGCCCGAGGTCTGCGAGAAATAAATGTGCTCAAAAGTTTAGAAAGCATGTCATGCCTGGTTCATATAGTTCATCATAAGTGCTAATCCAACCCAAGTCATTATGCGTATGAGATATAAAATGTATGTTTATTTGACTGTGGTTCCATTTGTGACAATTCTAAATGTTTTACTTATTAATTGAACTAATAAGAGTTTTGAAATCTAGGATGCTCACTAGCAGATACTATATAGTCTGTTTCAACTCACAAATCCATCACTAATTCTCCGACTCCAGTAAGATGTCAGACAACATTAAGTTTTACAGGTAGAGGGTTCGAATCCCGTTGGATGATATAAATTTTTGTAAGTCTTTTTTAAGACCAGGAAAAAATTTTTTAAGAAAATAAAAATAGGCAAAAATTTTATAAAATATAATTTAAAATTTACGATAAAAATTTGGTTCAATTTTTATAACTTTATCCTCACGAAATCGAAATTGACGATCTCAACGTTGCTTAACTTGCCAAATCGGATGGACCTCTTCTTACCGAGATCAAAAAATTATTTTGGACTGGTGAGTTGAAACAGACTATACTGCCAAATTTGATTATTTTCCTATTTCTAAAGTCAGATTTCGCAATCCCTATAAAATCCATTGATATTAATCAAGATATCGGAAATTCAACGTGGAGTTTTTTTGAATTCTTAGTTCTACGTGTAAATCATTGACTTAAATCCTTAAAGGACCAATTCAGTAATTTACAACCATATGAAAAAATGATATATTCGGAAAGATCATGAAAAATGGAGCATTTTTTGTTTTTACGGCTTGTTCTGAATCGAGACGAACAAATTTACACCAAAATTATCCAATTTGAACACTGTTTTGGGTTATTGAAACGAAAACCCTGGTTCTTGTTTTCGTTTCAATAACCCGAAACAATGTACAAATTGGATAATTTTGGTGTCATTTTGTTCGTCTCATTTAGCTATAAAAAATTGCTAAAATGTTCATTTTATGAAAATTTAAAAAATCAATGGAAAAATCGATTTTTCCGCAAAAATACAAAAAAGTTTGTGTATTACAACGAAGAGCTTGTACTCAATTTCAAAATTTCAAATGCAATTATCTCGAAAACTACAACGATTCAGAACATGCCGTATAAACAAAAAATGCTCCATTTTGCATGATCTTTCCGAATATATCATTTTTCATATGGTTGTAAATTACTGGACTGGTCCTTTAAAATTAACTTACGTCCCAGCTACATTTATCTGCGTTTATTAAAATAATGTAAATCGCAAAGAAGAAAAAAAATGATGTCATTGATTGAAAAAATAAAACTTAATATTTTTTCTATGTTATTAGTGAGTCTGTTGTTATCAATATTTAAATCAAACTTTTAGATGTCAATATTTTTCGATAGCCTGGCGGCCCGTATGAAAAGATGACCTACATAAAACACTTGCCTGATTACAATGCCCTTGAGTTTAACGATTGCTCTTTCAATTAGTGTGAGGTATTTAGCGTTGTTGAATCTAGCGTCAGAGAATTTTTTCGGCCGTTGATCTTGAGAACGATCAGAGTATCACATCTTCCGATAGATGACAGTACATACGTGGACAAATTCTGTAAATACTCCTTTTATAAATGATAAAACATCAGCAAATCTACACAGCAACAATTTCTACACGAGTTTGCAGAAGGAATGCAAAAAATCTTTTTCTACGTTTTTAATCATTTTTATTTTATATAATGTATAGGGTGAGTTAAAAAAAGAGAAATTTTTGTGATTTTTTATCGATTTTTCAAATTTTTTGCATAAAATAGGCTAATTCAGGGCCAGGGAAGCGTTTTTACGGGCTAGCAATGTGCAATCAATCAATTTTTCGTATAGAAAATCCCATAGGGTTATTTTGGTAAAAATTAAAAAACTTTAAATTTTTTGGAAAAATCTCTCAAAATCACAAAGATCTCTTTTTTTCGCGTCACCCCTGTTTATTTTAGTATATAATATAATATTAGTTTTTGTCTTTATAATTTTTTGCTTATACAGGATGTCCAAAATTTTTTCGTTGCAATTTTGGAATTTGTGCGCAAATTTTTAAAAAGTTTTCAAGCTTTTAATTTTCACCAAAATAGAAAAACCCTATAGGGTAACGTTTTCACTAAAACGTAACCCTATAGGATTTTTCTATGCGAGAAATCGATTGTGCGCATTGCCGTACCTCGAAACGCTTCCCGAATCCTGTATTATCTCATTTTCGCTTCAAACGTACATTTCTTTCCTGAATCAAGGCCAGGGAAGCGCTTTCAAGCTTCGATAATGATCTCAATTGGTTTCTTGCATAGAAAAACCCCTATAAGGTTATTTTGTGAAAATTAAAAAGCATGAAAAAATTTGAAAAATCACCCAAAAATTCCAATATTCTTTTTTAGGACACCCTATAAATTTTTTAATTAAAACATACAAAAAAGCAATATTTTATAGCAAAAAATTAAAGCTTTGAATAAAGATGACTAAAAGAATTTCTCATCAAACTTCTTATGGAATAGTGCGAACGTCTATAGAGAAAAATACACAATGAAAATAAAAATAAATAAACAACGAAATAAACGTTGAGATCAATTGTAGGTATTTCGTCATCTAGTTTTAGAATAACTTGATAATCTATGAAATCAGGCTGTTCTTTTCCTTTTAAATAAACATTTTCAATTTGAATTTTATTCATCTTTAATGGATTTTCTTGCTTACTATCTAATGCTATTATTTTCTTTTCTTGAATTGTTTCTGGTGTAAATACTTTCAATTGATATGTTTTTATCTCCATCGGCTTTAATATAATTTTTGAGTCATCTAAAACGTAATAACTAACAAAAATTATAGGGAGAGGCAAAAGATCTGTCTATAGTGCAGGGCTGTAAAGGACAGGAACCGCAGGGTACGGTACGCCCCATGAGCCCAAGGTACCCACTTTCTATGTCACCCTCCTAGATCAGTATATCTGCCCCTATAGCCAGAGTGTTCACCCCTCCATGTTAAAAAAATTTACTATAACATTTTAAAATAAAATAATGCCTACTCTCGATATACCGCTACCCTGAGTCCGGTCCGTTGTTTGTGGTTCACTATCGCTTTATAATAGGCGTATTTATTATGAAACCTTCGATAAACCGACGCTCTCCTAGTTCCGGGAGACCATTGAACCGCGAATAGCGGTCTGCGATATACCACCACCCTGAGGCCGGTCCCCAGGGGTGGCGGTATATCAAGAGTAGACTGTAGCTTAATTACTTACTAAGAAATGACAAGAAACTATTTGCAGCTAGACTTAATTCTTTAATTGAAATTATTTTAAAATTCGGGATCAAATCTTCGAGGTCCACTATCGCATTTTTCGACATTTTTGTGTCTTCTTTACTTTGAAAAATATGTTCTAATCGTATTAATATCAAATCCGAATCTAATTGTTTGAGAGTCAACAAATTAACATTTGGTGGCAAAGGCTTCATTAAGCCAGAAAACTATAACAATGTTAAATATATCATTAACAACTTTCAAACAAACTTTAGTAACAAAATTTTTCCTATATTCCGCATCAGAATTATAAGCCGAAAATGTTAACCAATATGAATGGAACATCTCAAACGCCATGGTTCGATGGAGATTTGTAACTTCATCAGTATCCCCTAGGATAAGCCAATGTTTTCCCCGCACAACCAAACCTCGACCATCATGGCCAGGCTCGTCAAGCTTTACATTCGCTCCCGTAAAATCATCATGCAAATTTCTTCGATGTAGCTAAATTCTAAGCTATGAGCTATTCAAGATTATGAAATTCAATTTTTTGCCCCTCCCCAACCACTCCAAGCTCCCGTAGTCAAAAATGAACTGCTCTAATCTGATTTTTTTAAAGCGATGGAATGTCCCCACCACCGGGACTACGTAATATATGAATAGTCCTTAAAGGGAGAGCAAACTTTATGGCCGGGTAGAAAATTTGTTAACTTTTCTAAAAATGAAACTATGGGGGTTTTTTCTATCAAGAAATCGATTGCGCGCATTGAGAAATCTTGAAAACGCTTCCCTGACCCTTAATCAGGGAAAAAAATCGATTTTGTGCTAATTTTTGAGACTTTTTCGATTTAAAAATTAGCAAAAAATCGATTTTTTGTCTGATAAAGGGTCAGGGAAGCGTTTTCGAGATTTCTCAATGCGCGCAATCGATTTCTCGCATAGAAAACCCCCCATAAAGTCATTTTTAGAAAAATTTAAAAAAATTTTCTACCCGGCCCTGAAGTTTACTCCTCCTTTAATAAAAAAATCAAAATGTAAATTTATACCATTATTTCAATCTGGCCATCTTTTAAACTTGAACAACCTTCTGAGCGATCAGTAAGAATTGCCATAGAGGTTTTTCCATCCGAAACTATTACTTTACTAGTTATAGGATAGTAGTTTCCAGCAATAGGTTCAGTGTTTTCATACTTATAAAGTTTCTTATAATTCCGCCTAAATATTAGCAACTATATATCTTTTGTTCCCAAAATAATAAAATCTGTGAATGGATACAGGGTATGTCAAATGAAACCGCCCTCTAATTCTAAATGGAACCATATTTTTAATCAAAACATTATCTGAAAATCAACTTATGAGTTTAATGAATCAGAAAAAGAGGGAGTGTATTAAAACGAAAAAGTGCCTGAATCAGGATCAGACAAAATTTTTCATGAATCGAAAATACGAGCAATCGATTCCCCTCATAAAATTACCCCATATAGACAATTTTCAGATAAGGTTTTGATTAAAAAAGGGGTCATTTGACAAACCCTGTACATGATTCAAGTTTATTTTACTTATCGAAACTTTAATTTAGCCTAAAAATAATAACATACGTTCGTTTTATCAGCTGTCTTCCATTAGAATCGGTCCAGAAAATCCCGTTTGATTTTAATCCATCGATTGTGTACTGTGTTATTACTTCTTTTGACGTTTGATCTCTAATAAATTACAGGGTGGCCCAATAAAAGGTTTTGAGATTCTATGTTTGTCGAAAATTTGCATTTCCTCGGGTAAAATGTTGCCCTTTGGTCTAATTCTTTCAAACATAGAAAATTAAATTCTCTATGTTTTTTAAAAACAAAGAAAGCCCAAAGACAACATTTTACCCCGAGAAATGCAATTTTTCGGAAACATCTCAAAAAGTGTACTTTTTATTGAGTCACTCTGTAATTTTTAAAGGGGTGGCATTTATGGACTAATCCAAGAAAATTTTTTTGCCAAAACAGCCTATATAGAGGTAAAATCATGCGAAAATCCGATTGCGCGCATTCCCGAAGTGTAAAAAAGCTTCCCTGAGCAAAAAATTTTTCGATTTTTACTTCGTGCAAAAAAACTTGGCTCCAAGCGGGGCTCGAACCAGTGACCTTTGTAACCAATAAACCACTGCTTTGTAACTGCACCACCGAGGCTTGATACTTAGAAACGTCTTTTCAAACTAGGTCGAAAAAATCTATATTTTCTCTGAATCAGGGTCAAGGAAGCATTTTCACGCTTCGGGAATGTGCACAATCGATTTTTTGCATGGTTTTACCCCTATATAGGCTTTAGCAAAAAATTTTTTTCTTGGTCCATAAATGTCACCCCCCCCCTTTAAGTAAAAAATGAATAAACTTTGTTTTCCGAACGTTATCGAATTCAGGATTTGCATTTAGTTGAGCCAATCGTGTCAAATTGGAATACAAATTTCCTGAATTTCAATAACCTTCATTAAAGTAGTGTTTATATATGGCTCAACTATCCACAAATCCTGAATTCGATAAATTCCAAGAAACATAGTTTAATCATACTTTTTAGAAATAGGTCCTACAGTCCATTCAAATTCAACTATCTTTTTATTGGGTATTAATCGAATAATTTGGCTAATCCATGGTGAAATTATTTGTCTTGCTTCTTGCACTATTTCATCCTAAACTTAAAATAAAAAAGGAATATTTTTGGAAGATGGAAAAGATGTAGCCATGAATAAGGACCATTCAAGTTTTTTTTGTAAAAACACAAGGTTTAAGGTATTAGGACTTTTTCATGTGAGGTAAGGTGTAGTGAACATGAGTCGAAACCGATCCATTTTAAAGTCGATATATAATGTAAAGAATGCGCCATAACAAGATCAATTTAGAATAATCTCTTTATGTTTGAATTGTTTTGTATATTAGCGCGAAATCCCTGTTATTGTAATTTCATTCTGTCATCTCTTTTCTCAGCTTATTTGTATCTATCGCGTTTATTATTATTACATTACGTCGCATCGTTATTGTTTTTATATCGCATCGCATTTTTATCGCGCATTCTTTCTTACCGCGCACTGCGTTGTTATCGTATCATGTTTTTTAAAAGGGCTTTTGGTACAACAGTTGCGAGTTCTGTGCTGGCTGTTGTTCTATTAGTTCCTGCGTTCGGTTTTTATACTGTGTCACGTTAATTTACTTCTTTTCATTTTTGCTGCCGGCGTTTTGTAAAGGTTTGAGAAGCTTCTTTCTCTAAAGAGCTTCTCCTGCGCCGTTTCTTTAAATGTTTATTATTTATGAAATGTGTTGCTAAACTTTTACTGTTGTTTTATAATGTTTTGGTTGAGAAATTCAGATAAATAAAGTTAAAGAAAGTTGCAGTTTTGATATTTTTATCGGGTTCGCACCCGCGATTATTTCCCTATTTTAGGCCGGTTTAATTCAGCGCCACAAGAATTCAGAAGCTTGATAACGTTTACTCCACAAGACCGATCGCGAAGACATACGGAAATCCATTGCGTATTGAGCGGAAATAAAAGTTCGAGACCGATTGCGTGGACCTGGTGAAAATTTGTTGCACTTTTGGTGAAATAGAATTCAGTGCCTTGTAGTATAGGCCCCAGGGAGATAGGCCAAATTCTTGGATTTTACAATAATTTGAAAGTTGATAAAGATGGTTGAAAGTCGATTAAAATTATAAATTTTTTCTTTGTTTCAATTTTTAAAAAATGATTTATCTTTCAAAATGAATTTTAAAAATTAAAAACGAAAAGTCAAACCTTTTTTAAAGCCTAAACCGGTTTATTTTAAAGTCGATCAAAAGTCAAGTTGAACAATTTGAAAGTCGAAACTGAAACTTTTGAAAGTTGAACCTCGTCGAGTCGATAGTGTCAAAAAGTCGAGTCGATTGAATTTTAATCGACTCTCGTTCACTACTAGGGTGGCTTCAACATTTAATCTTACATTGATTATTTTTAACTCTATACTATTTTCAAAACTAAAAGTTTCATTAAGAGGTCCAAAAATATATAGTCCGCTTGGCGGAAATTCCTTATTTGTATTTTTAATTCTTCCACGATAATATAAAAATTCTTGTTTTAAAGAATAAGTTTTTCCAGTTGTAAAATCATGTAATGTTGATAAGTATCCTTTTTTATCAAAATCTATATTAATAAGCTAAAACACATATTGAAATATACTTATAAAGCTTAAGCTTACTCCATTCGAAATAGATTTTCTAATTGTGTCCTTTCTAAAAAATATTATTATTCCATTTCATTGTTGAATTAACAAAAGTTAGTCCATGGATTTTTACCTCTGAGATTGCTAAACCAATTTTATCAGATCGGACTGGCGCCTTCTTTATCTACCTCGCTATGGCGATGGTTTAGCACACTCAGCTATAAAAACCTTTGACCGAACTTTTTTCGACTCAAATTGGTGATACGACCTATAAGTGTTAAACATACTTTCTATATAAGTTAAAATAACTCGTTGAAACAGACAAAAAATATGTTTGATAACCCAACGGTTCAACATCTGCAATGAAGCAAACTTCATTAATCGCCATATTTATATTGTTTAGCTGATTGTTATTATCGAAAACTGGTATGACCTAAAAGCACAAGTATTAATTTTTTTAAATCTCAAACCTTAAATTTGACTTCTTTTCCATTTCCATCTATTATATTGATATTTCTAATATTTTGGTATAAAGGTATTCTTACCAAAGTCGACATTTTTTTGCTATTACTATTATGCACTGTTGCATAAAATTTTGTATGATGTCTAAATTGAGACATTTCTTACTTTTTTTTAATCGCTAGGCCAAATATTTTACTTTTATACCATAAGTTTGGTATGAGGAGTTCTCAATGTCGTACCCAGGATTTTTTCATCGAGGTGCAAGATCCCAAAGAGGTCAAAAACATAAAGAGAGACCCTTTGGATTTTTTAATTTTCGTACATGGACAGGGGACACTAATTAGTGACCCTCCCCCACGCAGACAAGCTTAAAAATAGAAGACCCCCACGCAAGATCTTCTCAGTTTTCATAAGCAAAATGCATTTTTTAAGGAATTTTTGAAATTTTCTCTTTTTAGTAACCCCTCCCCTAAGCAAAACGTAGCAAAAACATAAGACCCCACGCAAAATTTCCAAAATTAGTGCCCCTGCATGTTAATTTTTTAAACTTTTTTGACTTTTGGGGGGCATGTACCCCCTGTACCCTCCTTTGGTACGGCCCAGGAAGTTCTGATTAAAAAACGATTTTTTTAATGAATAAGTTATTAGCGTAACAAAATTTACTTTGTGAACTCACATTCACTTTCGTTAATTTTAGGACATAGAAATTGTGTTGGAAATACATTCTCATTATTTTTTGAATCCCTTGAAATCATTTGCATAGCTTGGCTAAGCACGCCTTCTGCTGCCTTCCAACTTGTTGACAAATGATATGCAAAATCTTGTGTTACTTTTTCTTTTGATGTTCCGCTAAAAAATTATATTTGTCTAAATGATATATTTTAGTACCTTACTCCATCGTGACTAACAACTAGTGAGACAGCACGTTCTAATTCCTCAATTGAATTTTTAATTTTTGAATAAGGAGCAAAAGATAAAGTGGATAGTTGTCGTGTTAACTAAATTATATAAAAAGTTAAATGGCACAAGAAAAAATGTAATGATGATTTCCTGGATGATGGATGAATTTCGAAAAAGATTTTAAATGTTACCTAGAATCATATAGAGTTACTATTTCAACTTTTTAATTTTTGAGAGATGGATGGGGTTCAAACGCCTGAATCTTTTCCTCATCATTCCCGAATATTTTCTTTACAATGTATAAATCTAGCATACCTGAAGCAATGCTGAAGTTTTTCGTATAAGCCCTTTTATTCCAGGTCTACTAGTAAAAAATCCAGACCAGTAAGTATGATTATTTGTGGCATAAGGAAAGAAGTCATCGTATTTTTCACCCAATTTAATCTTTTTTAATTCACTTATTGCCTCAAAATAGCAGCTCGGAGTTGAATAAAATATGTTTACTTTACCTTTATGCTAAAAATGTTTTATTATAAGTTAGTTCAAGCCTTTGCTGCCCATTCGAATTCTTTAAAGGATCAGTCCATTTACAATCATAACAGTTCATTTACAATGTAATTTACAATATATGAAAAATGATATATTCGGAAAGATCATGAAAAATGGAGCATTTTTTGTTTTTACGGCATGTTCTGAATCGTTGTAGTTTTCGAGATAATTGCGTTTGAATTTGTTACAAGCTCTTCGTTGTAGTGCACAAACTTTTTTGAATTTTTTGCGGAAAAATCGATTTTTGCATCAATTTTTTAAATTTTCACAAAATGAGCATTGTAGCAATTTTTATAGNACACAAACTTTTTTGAATTTTTTGCGGAAAAATCGATTTTTGCATCAATTTTTTAAATTTTCACAAAATGAGCATTGTAGCAATTTTTATAGCTAAATGAGACGAACAAAATGACACAAAAATTATCCAATTTGAACATTGTTTTTGATTATTGAAACGAAAATTCTGATTCATGTTTTCGTTTCAATAACCCAAAACAATGTTCAAATTGGATAATTTTTGTGTCATTTTGTTCGTCTCATTTAGCTATAAAAATTGCTACAATGTTCATTTTATGAAAATTTAAAAAATCGATTTTTCCGCAAAAAATTCAAAAAAGCTTGTGTACTACAATGAAGAGCTTGTAACAAATTCAAAATTTTAAACGCAATTATCTCAAAAACTATAACGATTCAGAACATTCCGTAAAAACAAAAAATGCTTCATTTTTCATGATCTTTCCGAATATATCATTTTTAGATGGCTGTAAATTACTGGACTGGTCCTTTAAATTTTTATACTCACATTCCCCCCCCCCCCCAACAGCTATGAAAATTAACAAATGATATCGTACGAGCGTCCAGGAAAGCTAGTTTTTATAATTCTTATCATTCCCGAAAAGGTTTCGGAATTCATTACCTTTTGCTTTAAATAAAAAATAAGTTTGTCCATATTCACAAAAAAGTAATCTGGCACAGAATATGTGTAGTCATCACCCATCATTATCAATACATGCCCATGTCGTTGTGAACGTATCTACATTTTTTCAAAAAATTTGCCAGCTTTTGTTAAACTTTACCATTCTCATAATTTTCTGAACAAATATATTTATTTTTCGATCAACATTAATAACTCCTTGTTCTTTACGTTCAATAAATGGTTCGGCTTTACAAGCTGGATGATATGGACTTTCCCAGCAAAAGCCATAGGGACCTTTATGTGTGTTCCAATAATGTATTTCGGTGTGAATCGCATTAGCTAAAGTAAATTGTGTAGAGTACAGAAATTTTAATACCATTATCGTCAGAAACATGCCACATCATACTTAAAGTTCTATCGATTAATCTGATTTTGTGCTCACGGAAATCTTCTCTACATATGAAGAAATGTTTATAGCCCATCTAAAAATGAATGCTTACAAATCACATTTTTAAAATAAATTATTACCATTCGAAGTAAATTGGCATGCTCTTTGCTATGCCCAAATGAATCAATTTGCCATGCTACTTTAGGATGACCGCAATCACCAAAGGTCTCATTCAAAAACCTTAAAGCGAGTGTGTACATGTCAATAAGCTCAATATAATGTGCTGTAGCCTCATCTGGTTGTACCCAGCCGCCACCGGCAATTTCAAGTTGACCTAAAGTTGGAAAGATAGTTGTACATAACCTCAAGAAATCTTACCAGACTTAACCAATCTTTTTATCGTATCATAGCCGTACTCTCCATACTCATCCATCCATCTTTTTAGATACCCCGTTTCGGAATAAGAAAATCTACGAGTTATGTTTTTATTAAGTTCATAAACAATTGTATTGATGATTTCTTTTACACCAGTGTTCCTAAGGCTTTGTTTCCAAGGACCTATAATTTGTTAATATTAGGAGCCTTCATAATTTCTGTTCGTACTTTTTTTAACACATATGTTGATTGAAATACTTTTTTCAACGCGGTTTTTTCAATAGTAGAGAATCGAAAATCAGAAATTCAATGGGGATGATTTCAAGTAAGGAGATCTCGAGGGAAATTAAGAGACGATATCTCGAAACTTCGAATCGAAAGTGGTCGTAGTAAAAAAGTTATTCAAAAATATTTTAAAACATATTATACCCCCGTTTATATATATGAAAAAGCCTAATATAAAAATGCATTATTTTAAGAATTAACTTTTTTACCTCGACTATAAATTTCATCATATGTGCTAATCCACCCTAAATCATCGTGCGTATGGGGTATTAAATGGACGTTTACTTGATTATGATTCCATTTGGGGCAATTCTAAAAATTTAACTAATTTCATTATTTTTAAATCCTACGTTCCAAGAGCATTTATCTGCATCTATTAAAAAAACGCCAAAAGTCAAGAAATAACATAATATTATCATTTTCTGTAATGAAGCATACTAAAAAATCTATATATAACTACAAAATCACAAAATTAGGCGAAATTAATTGTTTGTGGTTCTTTTGTTTAATATTTTGGTACAAAAAATGTTTTGTGGGAACATTATACGAAAATCGATTTTACATTTATTGTAACAGGCCCCTGGTTTTTAAAATTGTAATATTTTTTGTAAATTCGAAATTAATTACAGATTTATAAAAAATGATTGAGTCGTAGATAAGACTTGCTATTTCATAATTAGGTCGATTTAAAAATTTGGAGAAAGAAAAACTAGGTTGATGAATTCGAGACTGAATATTTTTGATTTTTTTATGCGATAATGATTCTTTTCGAAAAAATATATATTGACAGAAAATTTACAGCAATAAGTTTTTTGATAGCAAATAATTATTACACTCTATATAATAAAAGGTAGAGCATTATTTGGCACGAAGACTTGCTTAAAATGAAAATATAATTTTATCAATGTGTTCAGCGTGAATAATTGCTCTATTTTGACAAAAAGAGTTGCTAAAACGGATTTGTGTAACAGTATGAGTTTTAAGCTCATTCTTGGAAATAGTGGAGCTCGGATTAACCACGCCGAGAACGTGGAAAGATAGAAACTTTTTAAATTAAGCAAAAGTTTTTGAACCCAACCGGGACTCAAACCCGGACCACCTGGCTACCATCCAAGATCACTACCATTGTGCTACCGAGACCTACAACTGATGCCCGTTAATTGGTGAATACTTGACGGTGTCCGGGTTCGAGTCCCGGTCGGGTCTGAAAACTTTTGCCTAATTTAAAAATAGTATGAGTTTTTAAACATAATAGCACGCTTCGCGCGCTACGATCGCCTAAATGAGCCTCTTTAGGGGATACCCTCCTCCTTAGGGTGATCGAATGCGTTTTTAAGAACGGGTGAAGAGTAAAATGAAAATGGATGCAAATAGTCAGGTGCATGGGAGCACAAGACCGAAAATGATTACATTTGACCCAAAAATGGTTGGACGAATGGGTGCGCATGACACAAAATGGTTGCATTTGCACCCAAATGGGTGTAATTCGGTCACCCTTTCCCCTCCCATATTTAGGTACACCCATTAAGTAAAAGTGAAAATTAGCACTGCATCGTGTCTCCCATGTGTAGAAACCACTGTGGACAAAAAATTAGCCGATTTGGAGCCATTCTTGAAATTCGCAGATTTTTCAATTTTTAGGGGGTAACCTCCTAATTTTTTTAATTTTTACAAAAAATTTTGTTAGGGCCTATCTATACTTCAGTCGCGAGCTCTGCGACTGACCCCTTCTGGAATAAGAAAGTTGTCGCAGGCTAGAAAAATTAGTAGAATCCACCTAGAAACCTCCAAAAAATTGGCTTGCGATAACTTTTGACTCCGATAAGGGGTCAATCGCGGGCAGTCGCAGCGCACGCGACTTGAAGTATAGAGAGGCCCTTAAAAAAATATTTCCATTGTCTTCCCCATAGTTGAAAACCCCCGAGTACAACAAATTAGCCGATTTGGCGCCATTCTTGAAATTCACAAAATTTTCAATTTTTAAAGGGCGAGAGAGTGGTAGGGAAAGTGAAGCGAATTTCATTTTTTATGGTGTATTGTTGTGTGAAGAGAATTGGTATTAAAAAGTAGGATTGGAAAATGTAAACCATAGGGCCCGAATTTACGATAGAGGCTGAATCGGGATTTTGTTTCTGGTGGTTAGTTCGCGTGTGGTGGGGTGTTGAGGAATTGTATGATTGTTGTTTGGGTATGTTGTGGGTGTTTTGTTTAATGAATGTGTTGTTGCTTTGTATATGTGGAATGAGAGGCCCGAGTCCGCGCCGATAGGCGCGGATTCAATACTCGCGCAAGTTTGAATTTGAATAGAAAAAGAGTAAAAAGGGCGCGAAATTACAACAATTGATGAGAGACGGATAAAACGAAAGACAAATCAGTAAAAATAAGGAAGAGCATTATGACTCTCGGTCAGAAGGCCCTGCCATTTCCGAGTTATAGTAATGTGTATTTTCTTTCTTGACTGAAAGCTAGTAAATGTGTTTTTATTAATCTAATCGAAACTATGTGTTATAGTTCTTTATGCCATACTCTTTTGTGTAAGCATCGATGAGTTATCAATCCTCATTCTGTTAATATAATAATAATGTTTTTATTTTATGAATTTGAATTGATACTGGAAGCATGACCTCGTATGCCGACATCATTGATAGTATCTAGCTAAAAAATCTGTTTGATCAAAAATGCGAGACTTACGTTCTTTACGATTTTTAATTCCCGAAATAAGTTTTCATATCCCGCGAATAAAGAATCGACGATTATGTAACAAAGATAAGCCAAACTTATACTTTAAAAAATGGGTCAAGGTTTTTTTATTCAATCTAAACCATCCCCACTAACACATAAAAAATTTAC
The DNA here is from genome assembly GCA_900406225.1 of Acrobeloides nanus. Lineage (NCBI taxonomy): Eukaryota > Metazoa > Nematoda > Chromadorea > Rhabditida > Cephalobidae > Acrobeloides > Acrobeloides nanus. The sequence goes on from OZJO01000005.1 coordinate 47,011, forward strand.
AGTGCAAACAAAAAAATAAAGTGAAAAATTTGTTGGCTACAACTTCTCAATTTTTTGAGAACTGTCTGATATAATACAATCTTTGGCTATTTTATTGTAATGTTTAATACTATACTTCCACAATGAAATTATATCATAGATATAAATATTTATACTGTTTTGATCGACATAATGAATATATCAGTTTTATGCTCAAATTATTTAAGATTTCATTACAAATTCATAAATATATTTTGTATTTAGTTATATTAATACTATTTCTATATATTTATTTTCAGGAAAAGATAGAATATATAGAAAGTATCTTATTAGAGGATCAGTCCAGTAATTTACAATCATAGGAACAAATGAAATATTCGGAAAGATCATGAAACAAGGAGCATTTTTTGTTTTTACGTCATGTTCTGAATCGTTGCACACCACCCTGAAAATGAGTTGAACATTTCCGACAAAAAACCGAGCAATAGAACGTTTTATTGCTGATAATTGTTTACCAAGCCACCTCGAAATTGGCTCGTTCATTGTTGAGTCATGTTCAAATTTAGTTGTGTAGTGACGCGAAAATCGAAAAACGATCTATCTCGCCATAGGAACCGAATTAGAGATCGAACGAGGGGTCATTTAAAAGCTCCGAATATAGGGGATTCAGATATTTATGAATCTTCATCATTCAGTCCTGATTCAGGGTCGAAATTCACGTTCTTACCATGAATAAATTAAAGGGAGCGTAACATTTATTGCCTAATCTCGAAAAAACGAAAAAAAATTTTTCCGATTTTCTTCTAGAAACCGACTTTTTAGGGTAATTTCTAGGTGAAAAATCGATTGCGCGCATTTTCGGAGCATAAAAAATTAAGTTTGACCCTGAAAATCAGGGTAGAACTGCGTTTTAACGCGAAAATTTTTTTTCCGACTTTCTTCTAAAAACCGACTTTTTAGGGTAATTTCTAGGCAAAAAATAGATTGCGCCATTCCCGAAGCGTGAAAATGCTTCCTTGACCCTGATTCAGGGAAATGAGTGTTTTATTTTTTTGAAGCGAAATATGAAAATTTGGGATTTTTCTTCTAAAATCATCGTTCTATGGGTTATCACAAATTCAAATTTCAAACACCATTATCTCGAAAACTACAACAATTCAGAACATGCCGTAAAAACAAAAACTGCTCCATTTTTTATGATCTTTCCTAATATTTCATTCTTCATATGATTGTAAATTACTAGACTGGTCCTTTAAGCAAATATAAGCAGGCAAAAATATAGGGGTTGCTTGATTCTAAAAATGATAGTTAGTAAAACTAAGAAGTAATTAATTTGAAAGGCTGAAGTATATAGAGGGCCGCGAATATCATAGAAATTGTTGTTTGGGTTAATCTTTTTCTCTGATTCCGTTTTTGACTTGGTTTACTTCAGTTTATAGAAGAGTGTATGCGGAAAATTTTTACTCAAGTTTCAATATCTGGTGACTTCAGGTTTGCACTGTAATGAATTTTTTTAGATACGTTAATATTTTCAAGTGTTTACGCTAACTTTCGACTCCCTTATTTTATATATGTTGAACCCTGAGAAATTACTCGACTCAGAGTCGGGTACCTGATCCTGAGTCAGCAAAAATCCAACCCCAACGTGAATCCGAATTCAGAATCTGTATTCAAAATCCGAATCTGGATTCAGAATCCGTATTCTGGATTCGGATTCTGAATTCGAATCCAGATTCACGTTGGGGTTGGATTTTTGCTGACTCAGAATCGGGTACCCGACTCTTAGTCGAGTGATTCTCAAGATTGGGTGCAACATATATATATTGTTAAGGTAATTTAAAAAATTCATCACAGCGAAAACCTGAAGACGCCATATATTAAAATTTGAGTAAAAATTTTCATCATCACTCTTCTATAATACTGAAAACAGACATAGTCGAAAACGGATTCAGAGAAAAGATATGGCTCAAACAACATTTTCCACGATATTCACGGTCTCCCTATAGATAAATAAAGACTAGAAAAAATTTTCCATATATTTTTTTGCGGCTATAGTTGTCAAATAAACTTTACTGTAAACATAATATTTAGAATCTAAAGAAGAAGATTATCATATTTATGAAAATGTAGACAGCAATTCAAATCAAGTTCAAAAACAGAAAAAAAATGAAGAATATCCTATTTATTTATTAAAAAATAGTGATGTAAGTTTGTTGATTTGAAAAGAATAACTTTATATGTTTTTACAATTCTTAACCTAATTTATTTAAGCCACTTCCGAATAGTAGTTATTTTAAAACTGATTTTAAAACATTCGATTTAAATTTTGTTAACACTACTATATGTCAAGGCAATGATAATGAAACATGTGTTGGGCAAGCGGCTATGGCATCCATAATACGAGTAAGAAATTTTTAATAATAAATGCCAACAATGCTATCTAACGGGCCAACTTTTTTGGGCAACTTCTTTATTTATTTGGGCAATTTTTTTGGAACTTTATGGCTTAGGCCTTAAGCCTTAAGGCCAAATCTAAGGACTAAGTCTTAGGCCTAGGCCAAAGCCTTGAAGACCTAAGGCTTAATGCCTAAGACTTAAATAAAGTTGCCTAAAAAGAGTTGCCCAAATAAATAAAAAAGTTTCCCAAATAATAATAATTGAATAGCCAAATAGGGTTATTTATAATTAAAAAATATAAATAACTTTAGTTAACACTCAAACTGTTCTTTTCAATTTGTAATGTAAAAAGT
>OZJO01000006.1:8716-24664 GCA_900406225.1 Acrobeloides nanus
TTTGTCGACAATGATGCTAAACATGAATAAAAATTTTTGGTTAAAAAGTTCAATAAGTTACATGGCAGTGGGCCTTTAAAATTTGGATTGATAAAACATTTTCGTCCAGTTTTTTTAGATGGTTCATTTGACTCACGACGGCTCTAAAACAAAAATTAGATTATTTAAAAATAGAGATTGTTGAAATCTGTGTATTACAACGAAAACATGAACGCAGTGGAAATTCGTCCCTGAATCAATAAAAGTTGTGTGTATTGACGCGAAAATGAAAAATCTATTTTTGGCAGTTTTCGTAAGTCGAATGAAAAATGAAAAAAATTTTAAATTTTCGCGTCAATATACAACTTTTATTGATTCAGGGACGAGTTTTGCTACATGTTTTTAAAAGAAATAAATAAAACATGTAACATCTTTTTGAAAACATGTAGTATGTTCTACCATGTAACATCTCTTTTTCATGTTTTCGTTGTAATATACAGATTTCAAAAATTACCAAATTCAAACGCAATTATCTCAACAACTACAACGATTCAGGACATGCCGTAAAAACAAAAAATGCTTCATTTTTCATGAACTTCCTGGTGGCAGCGCCCCTTTTGGCCCACGAAATACGCTTGGGGGGGGGGGTAAGCTACACGACGGCGAGTAATGATGGGGAAGAAGTGGGTCTAAAAAGGCGAAATGTTTGCTAACGTAATATGTGAACGACCCCTTTTTAAATTTTCGCGTCAATACACAATTTTTATTGATTCAGGAACAAAGTATCTACCTCTCGAGACCTGTCTCGTTGTCTTTTCCCATCTTTTTTACTGGAATCCTCGATTGAGCTTGTGACAGTCTCAGGGAGAGTTTCTTTTTTACCCATATCTATTTCCTCTTCATAATCAAGTTGCTCTGGTTCGTCGACCAAACTTTGTTGTCTGTTAGTCATGGAAATATTTCCTGGTGCGGTTTCTTCTTGATTTTCTGTCTGAAAATTGCAATTTATAATCAATATTTTTAGTAGTAGGCAGGGGGCGAAAAGTTGGTATCACCCCACCACCCCGGGTGGTCAGAGGGAGAAAGGGTGGTACCACACCCCTTCGCCCCCTACCACCCGTGGTGGTGGGGTGGTACCAACTTTTCGCCCCTTGGTAGTAGGGCAACAAAAATTTGCATAAGCCGATATACCTTTTTACTAGAAACGACAGTTGATGGTTCAGGGTCGTCGTCTAATATGGCATCAGCATCATCGTAATCTAGTTGTAAATCATCATTTTCTCCCTGATATTCCAAAATTTCTTCTGCAGTCTTATCAATGACAGTTGAGCTCATTTTGCTAAAAATTTTATTAAGTTATTCGAAAAGTATTACATGAGAGTAACTCATGTTTTCGTGTCAATATACAGTTTTTTTCAAAAAATGAAGATGCAAATTAATTTTACGTCTATATTTGGCTATAGAAGTCGATTTTTGGCGAAATTTTCGACCGTACTCGAGTTTTGCTAGTCGGGGAATCGATTGCGCGCATTGCCGAGGCATAAGAATGCTTAACCCTGATTCAGGGAATACAAAGTTTTTGATGCACTATACCCCTCGTATGGTACCTTCCTGTGGTCAAAATCAAAAAATTCCTTCAGATTCGTGTTCCCCATGTCGAAAAACCTTCTGACACCAAATTTCAGCTGATTTGGAGAATTTTTTGAAAATTCGAGTTTTTGGCTCCAAGGGGAACCAAAAGGGCCAAAAACTCAAATTTTCAATGGCTTTTTTAGCTGAAATTTAGTGTCAGGAGGTTTTTGGTCATGGGGAATACGAGTTTGAAGAAATTTTTTGATTTTGATCACGAAAAGGTATACCCCTACGAGGGGTATGGTGCCTCAAAAACTTTGTATTCCCTGAATCAGGGTAAGGCAAGCATTTTCATGCCTCGGTAATGCGCTCAATCGATTCCTCGACTAGAAAAACCATAGTACGGTCGAAAATTTCGTCAAAAATCGACTTCTATAGCCAAATATCGACATTGTAAAATTAATTTGCACCCCATTTTTTGAAAGTCTGTATATTGAAACGAAAACATGAGTTACGCTCAAAAAGACTTATTGAATCGTATTCAGCATGCATAATATTGAAAAAATTTTCAACGAAAACGAGCGAAAAATGCCGAATTTAGATGTATTTTTTGGGGCCGACAATACTTTTCGAACAATCCAATAAATTTTTTTGCTAACATTTGTTAAACAAACTAGAGAAAAAAGACATGGAACGAAACAAAAAATTTCAAATAGACAGAATCTCAATTGAATTTTTTTAATAATTTCTTCATTGATTGATCTATTTCTCGAAAAACAGAATGCCAAATGCGCACAACGTAATAACCTGAATATCAAAATTTCAAATCTAGAATGGAGTCATTTGTATAAGAAACCAAGTGAATGCCGAAAATGATCAATCGATATCGACTCTCAAAAAAAACACACACAAATGACGATGATTAAGCAATTGATTAAAAACAGCGGAAAAAGAAAAAAGACACCTGTCACTTTTTTATTGTTATCAGAAAAAATGCATGAAAAGCAATAAAAATTGCTTGAGGTGATAAAAATTTTCAAAACCAAGATTTGCAAAGCTGTTAAAATGGCGAGGGGTCACTTGCGTCCGGAAATTTGCGTCCCGGACTTTCCGTCCGAGTGGTTGAGTCCGGACATTTGCGTCCGGAAACTTCCGTCTCGGACATTTCCGTCTCGGACATTTGCGTCCAGACAGTTGCGTCCCGGACATTTGCGTCCTGAAACTTGTAAAATGTCCGGACGCAAACGCAAATATCAGAACACAAATGTCCGGGACTGATGTTTCCGGACGCAAGTGACCCCTCGCCGTTAAAATTATGCTTTTTTTACATTTTTTTATTTTTAAAACTTGTTTCATGTAATTTGAAATTTTCTTGAAATGAGTTTACATGGAGAAAAATGGCATTAACATACCACATGTAGTATGTTATAACATCCTATATGTTGTCAAAAGATGTAGTATGTAGTATATTATAACATGCCACATGTTTTCAAAAGATGTAGCATGTTGTAGTATGTAGTATATTATAACATGCTACATGTTTTCAAAAAATATGTTACATGTTTAGAGGTGCCAAGGGCCACGTGTAACATGTTTTTTAAGCATATTGTAGTTAGGGGTGCCAGGTATTTATGTAACATGTTTTTGAAAATATTGAATAAACTTGTTACAAAAAAGACTTTCTGGTAGATATTAGTCTAACTAACAAATTTTGTCCAGATATGTAACAATTTTTGTGAAAATTTTTTAGAAAAATCGAAATATGTAAGACGATTTTGAAACATGTAACATATTTTCTTGTTACACAATCTTGTAACACGCAGCGTTTTTTCAAAAATTTTCACAAAAACTTGTTACACACCTGGACAAAAAATCTTGGCGAGGGGTCATTTGCGTTCGACTATTTGCGTCTGGAAAAATCCGTCCCGTATATTTGCGTCCCGGACATTTGCATCCAACTATTTGCGTCCGGAAACATCCGTCCCGGACAGTTGAGTCCCGCAATTTGCGTACAACTGTAATTCGTTTTTGATGAAAAATTTCTTCAAAGGCTGACGGACCCAAATATTCGGACGGAAAAGTCCGGGACGCAAATTTCCGGACGCAAGTGACCCCTCGCCAAAATGTTAGCTAGACCAATATATATTAAAAAGTCTTCGGTGTATAACAAATTTATTTAATATTTTGAAAAACATGTTACACGTGGGCCCGGTCCTTGACACTCCTAGTTGTAGTATGTTATAAAATGCTACATGTTTTCAAAATATCTAGATTTAGCTCGGATTTTAACTGTCTGACTACTTGGACCGGATTCCACTTAGTACCATTGCGTTCTTCTAAATAAATTTCTTTGAGACAAGCAACAATTTAAGGATCATAGCACTTATTAGTTCGGCTTGCCTTTAAAGTAAGGACTTCTTTTAATTCAGAAGATTTTTCATCCAATTGTAAGTTTTCTACTTGTTCTTCACCACAGCCTTCAGGAAATATACGTTGAAAATGACCAATCGATAATTCTCAAAAAACATACACAGACGATGACTAAACATTTTTGATTAAAAAACAGCAGAAAAAAGTGAAAAAAAAGACACCTGTTATCATCACTTTTTTGTTATCAGAAAAAATATATGAAAAGCAATATAAATTACTTGAAGGCGATGGAAATGACCCCTCTAGAGGTGAAAACATGGGGGAATCCGAGTTTGAAATTTTCGAAGCGAAAAAACGCTTTCCTGATTCTCAGGGAAGGTATATTGTGTATTGAAGTGAAAAGTCGCAAAAATGCGATTTTTCCTAAAAACGATCCCTTTTGGGGTAAAAATGTGCGAGGAATCCTTTTTTTTCTATTTTTCTCAATTTTTTTCCAATTTTTTATTTTTTCGATTTCTATTTTTTTTCAATCTTTTTCGAATTTTTTCTAAAAAGGCATATTGTGTATTGAAACGAAAAGTCTCAAAAATCCGATTTTTGCGACTTTTCTCTTCAATACACAGGCCTTCCCAGTGGTGTCCAACGACGTCGACGTGACGTTTAAATTTTGAATAGCGACGTTTCAAACGTGGCAATATCGACGCTTCGAACGTCGGACGTTTCAAACGTCGACATGCCGACGTTTGAAATTTCGGGCGTTTCAAACGTCGATATTGCCGACGTTTGTAACGTCGACGGAGTCGACAAACATCGTTGGACATCCCTGGGCCTTCCATGAATCAGGGGGCGTTTTTTGTTTCGAAAATGTCAAATTCAGATTCCCCGCATATTTTTACCCCAATATACGAGCTTTTTGCGAGTAGACTGGTCTTGTAAAACATGCTGTTCATGTTTTCGTTGTAATACACAAACATTTTAAATTTTTTATTCTTTTTGAAAACATGAAATGCGTGTGTGTAATTTTTCGGCATTTTTGATCTCGTATTAATCCATTTCTTTTCAATACAATCAAATGCCCTATTTCAACAATTTTTTGGGAGACCCCCTATTTTACGGGACGGGGCCCCGTACGGAGCGGAATGTCTACTTTACGGGGCGATCTCAAATATGTCATTTGAAAATTTTTTTGACGTAAAAAGTTTTCTTACTGCATGGCTAGTGCAACGCTACAAAACGGGGCGGCGGCATTTTTTATTCTTGGAGATATACCAATATATGTGTTTTAGCCTATTTTTTGACCCCATGGACCCTCTATTTTACGGGATTTTTTTATAGAGAAATGCTAGAACATTAATTTTTTTTAAATGATTGTGCTGACGCAGTTGACATTACCAACGGGTGATGTCAAACCAGGTCAAATGACAGTCAAGATGAGTCAACTTCGACTCAAGCACAGTCAACATCAACTGAGTTTGACCGAAATTGACTTATCTTGACGTATTACGACCTGGCGGGGTCCGGATATATAAAGGGGTCAGAGATCCCCTTTTTTGTCTTTCAATATATATCGAAGTTGTAAATATAAGAAGTCATAATAAAAGTTTGTAAAAGTAGACTTTTTGTATTTTAGCGCGCCTACCCTTAGGGTAGAGATTTTATAATGATGGGTCCACTTAGCTAGTTCCAAAAACGCAAAAACGGGGCGACCTGCTTATCATTTTATTCCCACTTTAGCACTTTTTCCTCTTTTTTGACCTAAAAAAATAGGCTAAAACACATATATTGGTATATCTCCAAAATAAAAATGCCGCCGTCCCATTTTGTAGCGTTGCACTAGCCATGCAGTAAGGAAACTTTTTACGTCAAAAAAATTTTCAACTGACATATTTGAGATTCGCCCCGTAAAGTAGAAATTCTGCTCCGTACGGGGCCCCGTCCCGTAAAATAGGGGGTCTCATTTTTTGGCCGGTTGGGAGCCCTTCTTGTTGCTGCTGTTTTTGACGAATTTTTCAATTTTTTTACGATTTTTTCAATTTTTTACAAATTTTTCGGTTTTTGCGAATTTTTCCATTTTTTTACGAATTTTTAGCAAATTTTTCGATTTTTACGCATTTTTCGATTTTTGACGGATTTTTCGATTTTTGCGAATTTTTCAATTTTTTACGATTTTTTCAATTTTTACACATTTTTCGATTTTTGCGAATTTTTTATGATTGTTTCAATTTTTTTACAAATTTTTCGACTTTTGACGAATTTTTCAATTTTGCATGAACATGAAATGCGTATGTGTAATTTTTCGGCATTTTGACCTCGTATTAATCCAAGTCTTAAATCCAATCAAATTGTCCTATTTTTTTGGCCGGTTGAGTGCCCTTCTTGTTGCTGCTGTTCGAAAAATAAAACTAATCGTTAGTCGTGGTTCGTTTCTCATTTCATAGTCGTGGTCAATTCTTCACGGTGTTCCTTAAATCCACCGCCAAGTCACATCTTCCATAGCTTCTCTCGCTCTTTATATTCCACCACTCAGACAGCCGTGCGAAAGACCGACGGACTAACATTGTTGTTCTTCTTCTCCCCCCCCCCCTAGTGACAGCCGACCAGGACAGCGATTGAGCTGAACTGGCTGGTTGAATTGAGCTGATGTGTGTATGTGAGAGCGCTTTCAAAACTTCACAATTGCAATGCGAGCGTATAACAACAACAAAGAACGGAACATACACACATTTTTTAAGCACTGTTACCAAACAACATACATTTTGGAGACACACTAATCGGCATGTGTTATATGAAAAAATGAGAGAAAGCGAAAAAGTGGTCTTTAGGGAAATGGCTATTTTCGGACTTTCCTTGAAAATTTTTTGATCTTTTTGAACTTATAGAATTTGAAAAAAATGTTTTGGGAGTTATTGAAACGAAATCCCTGATTTATGGTTTTAGTGCAAAGTTAGGTGACTAACAAAAAATCGAATTTTGGATAAAAAAATCGAATTTTGACAACAAATCGAATTTGGGATAAAAAATCGAATTTTGACCAAAAAATTGAAATTTGGTTAAAAAATTGAATTTTTACCAAAAATCGAATTTTGACGAAAAAGTTGAATTTTGAAAAAAACATTTGTAACAAATTGAAAAAATCGTAAAAAATTGAAAAATTCGCAAAAATCGAAAAATGCGTAAAAAATCGAAAAATGCGTAAAAATTCGTAAAAATCGAAAAAATGCGTAAAAATCGAATATTCGTCAAAAATGCGTAAAAATTCGCAAAAATCAAAAAATTCGTCAAAAATTGAAAAAATCGTAAAAAATATAAAAATTCGCAAAAATCGAAAACATGCGTAAAAATCGAAAAATTTGTAAAAAATTGAAAAAATCGTAAAAAATAAAAAAATTCGCAAAAATCAAAAAATTCGTCACAAATCGAAAAAATACGTAAAAATCGAAAAATTTGTAAAAAATTGAAAAAATCGAAAAATTCGCAAAAATCGTAAAAAATAAAAAAATTCGCAAAAATCGAAAAATTTGTAAAAAATTAAAAAATCGTAAAAAATCAAAAAATTCGCAAAAATCGAAAAATGCGTAAAAATTGAAAAAATCGTAAAAAATTCAAACTTTTTTGTCAAAATTCAAAAAAATTGATTTTGAATAAAAAATTGAAATCAAAATTTGGATCATTTTTTTGCCTTTTACGGCACTACTTGAAAATCTAACCGTAAAAAGTTATCCCTCATTCATGGTTTTCGTTTCAATAACCCAAAACATCTTTCAAATTTGATAATTGGGTATCATTTTATTCGTCTCTGCGAGTTATAAAAAAATTCATTCTTTTTTATGTCTTTTTTCCAAAAATGTCAAGAACTTTTGAATTTAATAATGATTTATTCTATTGTTCCAATAAACAATCTGATTGATCCAACAAGCTCTTCGTTTCAATGTTCAAACTCATATGAAAATTTTTGTTGTTTTGCTCAAAACTTTTTACGATTAGATTTTCAGGTGGTGGCGTAAAAGCAAAAAATTCTATAAATGTTGTGCTCTATCATATGGCATTAACTCCATACAAATCGAGGGGTACTTTAAGGCAGGCAAGGGGTACTTTTTTCGCAGGCAGGCAAGGCTTGTTCATAGTCTTTTGGCAACTCCCCAAAGTGGGACTGGTCTCTTTTTCGCGCATAAAACTAGTTGTATTTTGAAAAGACACAAAATTTCCTTGTTACACCATCCACTTCACACATTTTTTTAATACAAAAATTGTCGCGCGAAGCACCAACGGATCAAGCTTGAGCTGATGCGGAGGAGAGTTAAATTGCAAAAGAAAAGAAGGAAACGTTTGCCGCGCCGACTCAAGTGCTCTTCTTCTCGTGTTACGCTGGACACGGCTTTGCCAGCAGCAACAAACGGCGACTGAACGCGAGAGTCGACTTTTCTCTTATGTGTATTCCCTGTCTGTCTGTTGAGAGCCAATCCCCCCACCCAAGACACACCAGTCAACATCAACGACAGGCTCTTTCTCTCGCTGGCTGACTGGTGCTGTCACTGCTGCTGCCGCTGCTGCTTTGCCCAACAGCACACAAGCCTTGGAGGAACCCCCAGCGCCGCTTTTTCGTTTCGCCGCTTTCTATCGACGTATATGACGACGAAGGACGAAAATTAGCCAAGCAATAGCATTTTAAGCTATATTTTGGTTTTTGGCTTTTCATAATAATGCGCTTGTTTGTACAAATTCCTTGTGTGCAATCCAACGGTTCATTTAGTTGCATATTTAAAGGCTTATTATGAGAGTCCATCTTTCGCGTTTCTATGCTTTTTCTCGGATAGATTTTGAAATATTTTTTAGTCGTATGATCTTGAAAGACCATCCACTTTTGAGGGAGTTGATGCCATCTTTTACGATACATATATCACCCTTCTCTGAATCAGGGTCTGGAAAGTATGATTCAGGGAAGGGCGGTATGTGTATCGAAGCGAAAATGATCAAAATTTCAAAAATACACGCAAACGATTCCCTGTGAAAAAACTCCTAGAAAACCTATTTCTGTGCGAAATTTCAAAATTTGGATCATTTTCGCGTTGATACACATATCGCCTTTCCCTGAATCAGGATTAGAAAAGCACTTTCACTCTTCAAGAATACGCTCAATCGATTCCCCACCAAGAAAAATTCTAAGAAACTTGTTTCTCTGCAAAATTTCGAAATTTGATCATTTCCGTTTCGATATACATATCGCCTTTCCCTGAATCAGGATCAAGAAAACATTTTCACGTTTCAGAAATGCGCGCAATCGATTCCCGTCAAGAAAAACTCTATGAAAACCATCTTTCACGTTTCTATCTATGCTTTTTCTCGGCTAGATTTCGAAATATTTTTTAATCATATGATTCTTAAATGACCAGTTCCACTTTTGGGGGAGTTGATGCGATCTTTTCGATACACATATTCGATACACGCCCTTCCCTGAATCAGGGTCAGGAAAGCATTTTGACGCTTTGGAATGCGCTCAATCGATTCTCCGCCAAGAAAAGCTCTAAGAAAACGTTTTCCTGCGAAATTTTGATCATTTTCGCTTCAATATACGTATCGCCCTTCCCCGAATCAGGAAAGCATTTTCACGCTTCGAGAATGCGCGCAATCGATTCCCCTCATAAATTTACCCCCAAAAAGATCATTTTCAAGCAGAAAATCTAAAAATGTTCAATTTTCGCTTCAATACGCACATCTATTTTCCTGAATCAGGATCAGAGATGCGTTGAAAAGAAGTGTTGAAAAGAAGAAAAAACTCTAAGAAAACCTATTTCCCTGCGAAATTTCGAAATAATGATCATTTTCGCTTCGATACGCATATTCCCTTCCCTGAATCAGGAAAACATTTTCACGCTTCGGGAATGCGCTCAATCGATTGAATTTTGGCCAAAAATCGAATTTTGACTAAAAAATTGAATTTTGACCAAAATTCGATTTTTTTAGCCAAAATTCAATTTTTGGTCAAAATTCGATTTTTGATAATAAAAAAATCGAATTTTGACCCAAAAATTGAATTTTGTTCAAAATTCGATTTTTTGGCCAAAATTCAATTTTTGGCACTAGCGAGGATCGAACCTGGCTGTCACAACATTGCGTAACTAGCCAGATCGTTACGCAACATTGTAACAGCCAGGTTCGATCCTCGTTAGTGTAAAATTTGTGATTTTGTTATTTCCAAGAAGCAAAAATTTCGTCCGATCGGCTTGTCTATCCACTGCCCTATGGAGCTCCAACTTTTTTTAAATCTTATCTTGAAAAAGACTATATAAATTTTGATCGATAAAATTTTTTGACCTAAATTTCCACCGAATATAACTTTGTCGCTCCAATCGGCTGTCACATCCTTTTTTCGAGGCCAAATGAGGTCAACGTAGTGAGTGGTGAACTGCCACTGTCACAAAACGTCTAGTTCCTCGCTAATGGCACTGTCAACCAGCTGGTGCCCCCTTCGGATTCACTTTTTCCTAAGTTAATTTTTCGCGTCCTTGCGCACACTCTTGCATATAACTTGCGCGCAGTATCGAAAAAGAAGAAGACGAAGTATGGAGAAAGAAAACCGTTCCCGGTGTTGTTTGCGACTGTATTTTGCATCAGCAGCATCAGCGGCAGAGGGAGAAAGAGTGAGACAACTGGTGACGACAGTCGTCGTAGTTGCGGCGATGCTGCTGTTGCACACCGTGTTCGCAAAATTTCCATGCAACCAACCACAGCTCTTCTCTTTTTCTATCCTTCTCGCTTCTCTGCCGTGCGGTTTTTGCCGCACGCTCTTTTCTGCGTACAACGAAAGTCTTCTTTTGCTGTTCATCGATCGATTTTGTCCGAGTGGTCGCCAACTTGATTCTTCTCCAGGTATTACAAAGGATTCTTTCTATAGTTTTTATTTTCGAGTTCTTTTTTCGTACCTTTGAATATGATAAATTTTTCGATTTTTACAGTACATCTAGGATACCATTTTAATTTTTCTCTTGGGTTAGGCAAAAAACAGGAAACTGGTTTATTTTGTGCGTTTCAATTTAGATCCAATTTATTTCAATTTTTTGATAAAAATGAATTTGTTGTTTTATTGGAATTTAATTATTGTATATAGTCTGTTTCAGCGAGAGAGAAAATAAAAGCGCTGCCCACATAGATAAGTAAGATGACCGTCCGATCTGGCTAGTTAAGCAACGTTGGGTCCGCAGGTTCGAAAAAAATTTTTGCCCCATTCTTTGTGAGAAAAGTTTTTTTATATATCTGCGGGCCCAAAGTTGCTTAACTTGCCAGATCGGACGTGCGGCTTTCTTATCCACTTCGCCAAGCAGATTCGATCCCATTAGGGCGAAAATTTCGACAAAAAAACTTTCCTTACAAAGAATGGAGCAAAATTTTTTTGCTCTAAAAAATTTTTGCTCCATTCTTTGTAAGAAATGTTTTGTAGATCAAAATTTTTGCCCTAGTGGGATCGAACCTGCTTAACAAAGTGGATAAGGAAGCCGCCCGTCCGATCTGGCAAGTTAAGCAACTTTGGGCCCGCAGATATATAAAAAATGCTGAAAAGAATGGAGTAAAAATTTTTTTTCGAACCTGCAGACCCAACGTTGCTTAACTTACCAAATCGGACGGGCGGCTTCTTTATCCACTTCGCCAAGTAGGCGACATTTTTCGAAAAGCTGAAAACGTCATATTTTTTATCTTTAAAAATTTTAAATTTTGGTATAGATTCAAAAATTGCCCATTAAATTTTTATAGCAAAGAAGATAACAAATTTTATGTTGTGATATCGATTTTTTATCGTCAAAATTTTTATCGAAATTTAAGTTGATTGAAATTTTTATGGCCAGGGTGTAGTTCGAATTTTGTAGGAATAAGTGGAAATAAAAGGGAGTAAAAAATATTATTATATCGAATGGAAGTGGCGTACCCAGAAAAAATTTCCTCGGGGGGGGGGCAGAAATATAAGTTTCAGCTTGCCCCCTCTCCCTGTCCAAATCCTGCCTCGCTTCTGATTCTAATTATAGCATATATCGTGTCATATTTTCATATCAAGGTGTTTAAAATACAAATGGTTATCATAACGGCTTATGAGACCAAATTTCGCATGGCTACACTTCATTCTTAAAGCGTTAAAGGACACCCAGCCAGTTTTGAACAGAATTTTTGCATTCTGTTCAAAGTTCAAGTTGGGGCGATCAACTGTTGCGTTGGAAGTAAATTCCAAATCGTTAACCCTTCGGAGATATTTGCAAAACAAAATTGCATGAAAAATTTAAACGAGTTTGTGTATTGAAGCGAAGAGATTGACATCATTTGAATCTGATCTGTGTATTGAAACGAAAATTATATATAAAAAACAATTTTCACACCCGATTTTTAACATTTTCATTTAAAAACATTCATCATTTTTATATAACTCTATGAGATAATTGTGTTTGAAATTGTTCATGTTTTCGTTGAATTTGTTACAAGCTCTTCGTTGTAATACACAAACTTTTTTGAATTTTTTGCGGAAAAATCGATTTTTAAAATTTTCATAACGTGAGTATTATAGCAATTTTTTATAACTCGTCGAGACGAATAAAATGACACCAAAATTATCCAAATTGAAAATTGTTTTAGGTTATTGAAGCGAAAACCCTGATTCATGTTATCGTTTCAATAATCCAAAACAATTTTCAAATTGAATAATTTTGATGTCATTTTATTCGTCGCATACAGTTGTATAATAAAAATGGCGAATGACAAATATTTTCTTGAAATATAGCCAAACATGCTCTCTCGACTGATGTCCCTTTTACATAGTTGTTTATTTATAACCAAATGATGTTTGCTATATTGATTGCTAGACCATTTTTGAGATTCTTTTTTCATAAATACACGTATTTGAATATAGTTTTTGATGTTCACTAATCCAACAACTTGGACATTTTTTCGATTTCTAAAGTTATTTTTCTTCATTCCATAGCACTTAAGAGCATTAGTTTAGTGGGCACATTCATTATCATATTGTTAAGTCAATTTTAGAAAAATTTTGCATGATGTTCATATGTGGGCAAGGGGGACATGATTCTAGTGATGCTTCGAAATCTGTTACATGTAACATGTTTTTTGAAATTCTACGAAACTTGTTACACTTATGGGTGACTAGAATTGGCCTCGGATGAAGTAACTTTTTTAGCTGTCATGTGTAACAAGTTGTTTGGGAAATTTTCGAGAAAAATCAATATGTTTAACAAGTTTAAAACATGTAACATCCTTGGTATGTTATAGCATGCTACATACTACAACATGCTACATGTTTTCAAAAGATGTAACATGTTGTAGTATGTAGCATATTATAACATACCAAGGATGTTACATGTTTTAAACTTGTTAAACATTTTGATTTTTCTCGAAAATTTCTCAAATAACTTGTTACACACGATAGCTAAAAAACGTTACTTCATCCGAGGTTAACACAGACAGGCTCTGCTGAAAAGTATTGTCGATAAAGTTCATGCTTAGCTTATATTTTTTCTTCCGGTTGTTCAGGCGCTTCGTTGCACTTACTTTCTTCCTTCGATTTAGCATATACACCAGGTTCAGTGCATTTGAATTCTAACTAGATGCGCCAATTGTGCGTCAATATGTCTGCGTGCTTACGTGCGTTGAGAGTGTGCCATACGTTCTCACGTTTGGCTATTTTTATTTTTCTTTCTTCATCATATATATAGGCTTAGGCTTAACTTTTGGTCCTTGCTGAAATTAATTTCGATGATTGATTAGAGGTCCAGTAAAGATATTCACCTTGAAATTTGACGATTTTAGTACAAAATTTTTTAAAAAGTTTGTGTATTACAACGAAAACCTGAACGCAGTGAAAATTCGTCCCTGAACCAAAACAAGCTGTGTATTGACGCGAAATTTTTTTAAAATTTTGACTTTTCGCTTCAATACGCAACTTTTATTGATTCAGGGCCGAATTTTCACTATTCGTCCCTGAATCAATAAAAGTTGTGTACTGACGCGAAATTTTTTTTTAAATTTTCGTTTTTCATCAATTTATGAAAACTGCCAAAAAAATTTTTGAATTTTCGCTTCAATACACAACTTGTATTGATTCAGAGACGAATTTTTACTGTTTGTCCCTGAATCAATACAAGTTGTGTATTGAAGCGAAAATTCAAATTTGTTGGTAGCTTTTGTAAGTTGGCGAAAACGCAAACTTTTTTTCGCGTCAATGCACAACTTGTATTGGTTCATGGGAAAATTTTCACTGCGTTCATGTTTTCGTTGTAATACATAAAATTTCAAAAATCGCCAATTTCATACGAAATTTTCTCGAAAACGACAATGATTCAGAGGAAAAACAAAAAAGCTCCATTTTTATGAACTTTTCGAACATCAACAAAAATGGTATTGATTCAGGGAAAACTATCAGGTGCATGTTTTCGTTGTAATACATAAAATTTCAAAAATTCATGTGTTGTTTGAACGATCTTTCCATCCCGCTATTGTCTATGTCGAAAAAACTATCAGGTGCATGTTTTCGTTGTAATGCACAACCCTCGAAGCAAGTTGAACACACTACTCATAATGAAGTGGAAACCGGAAACTTATTTCATAAATTCGCGTTCCATTAGTGGTCTTCCCCAATAATGAAGTGCTGCTATTCTTAGCAAATTTCGTGTCGTCTGTCTGTGTTCAATTTGTTGCGCCTTTTGACATCGTCTGATTCTTTCCGTTCTTCTTCTTTTTCTTCTTTCTTCTCTCCATCGTTATTTGCCATTATTTTTTTTTCCTTCCGCAAAACAACACCAACTTTCACACATCCGTTTTTTCGGAACATATCGATTTTCTGTTCTGGAGGAGATTTTCGCCCCAGCTAGATGAAAGCCTAAAGACCATCAGCAATTTTTCTTGTGTCTCTTTGTTTTAGCTAGGCCGCAAGCGAGTTTAACTTACATCATGGTTTGCATTTCATTTTTTGCTTCGTCTGATTCGTTTGTGAGAAGATTATATACAAAAGTGCTATTTTTTGTCGGCTGTCAGTCGGAAGTCCGCGAAAAAAGTTCATTCAAACTTTTTTTATTTACAATTTCATATATTCCTGATTCAGGGAATGAAGTTGGTGTATTGACGCGAAAATCGAAATTTTTTCTTTTTTCGCCCCCTACACCAACCCTATGACTGTCTTATTGACTATCACTTATGATTTTTTAAGTTTTTTATTAGAGGAGAGAATGTGATTTTGAGCGGTGGGTGGAAGGGAAGAAGAGACTCAGCCGTTCGCAGCAAAACATTGATCACTGGGAAAAATCGTCTTTGTGAATAATCATTTCTCTCGTCTCTTCCTGTGATCAACTTCATAATTCACTATTGATTTTTGAACCATTTTTAAGCTGTGTCCGTGATTAATTTTTGTANAATCATTTCTCTCGTCTCTTCCTGTGATCAACTTCATAATTCACTATTGATTTTTGAACCATTTTTAAGCTGTGTCCGTGATTAATTTTTGTATTTTATTATCATTTGTATTGGGTTTATGCAAAAGTTTTGAGACTTCTCACATGAATTTTGGGCAGGAAAATTTTTTTTAAAAACGACTATAGAGGTAATTTATGCGGGGAATCGATTGCACGCATTCCCGAAGCATAAAAAATTATCTTGACCCTGATTCAGGGAATGAATTCGGTGTATTGACGCGAAAATCGAAAATTTTATTTTTACTACATAAAATTACCTCCAGATGGATGCTTTCCGGACGGAAATAGAATTTTTTGATTTTCGCGTCAATACACCCACGACTTTCCCTGAACCAGGGTCAAGGAAGCGTTTTCATGCTTCAGGAATACGCGCAATCGATTCCCTGCATAAAATTACCCCTATGGGTCATTTTTTTAGTAACTATCAGGTACATGTTTTCGTTGTAATACACATCCCTTTCACTTACTCAATAAATATTTTGAAATTTTTTCCATGATCATTTGAATGACGCAACAAGCACTTTTTCGCCATATTTTTACGAAATTCAAATTTTCGTTGTAATAACAC
>OZJO01000009.1:6844-40456 GCA_900406225.1 Acrobeloides nanus
TTTCCCCCCCCCCCCCCCCTCTTGGTAACCTATGCTTGCACCCTTGCTGAGGGGCAAGGCTAACAAATTTTCCGGAGGTGCATCAATCCTACTCTTTTTTGAAAATTAGAATCAATCGTTATCATATCAACTTTATCGTGTCAACTTTACATCACCATATCATGGGGTTTTGATCCATGGCCGATTGGCTACGCGATCGGCCTTCATTCATTACTTTCCGAATAACTTAAAACAAAACTAACCGTTGGAGGCCTCTGGTTCAACTTAACAAAAGTACTATATCCGGCTTCAACAAAAACGATCTTCGATAGATATATGCCTAAAAAAATTTAGCGCCATAAAAACAGGACCATAATCCTACCAAAAAATGGCACACATGGCGGATTGATAGAATGGAGCCTTTCGATAATCCCTTTGTGATGCGCATCCGACAAGACTTTGGTAAAATTCGCTAACTGTTCTCGGCTTTTCTTAACCAGTTTCTAAAATGAAGCCGATTATTTTGTTTTCAAACAATGATATAAAAACAACTAACAGATTTAGTTTCTGACAGACGATAAATAGGTTGAAGAGATAGTGCAGAGAAAAATGCCATAAGTCCAGTAAAATTATTCAATTTTTCAAACTCAGTCATAACTTCTAAGATACGCGAAAGCAATCCAATCCGCTCCTTCAATGTTTCAGCTTCGATTATGCATCGCGCCACCCAAAATGATAACTATAAAAAAGATCTTTAATACCATTAAAAAAGCAAGGGTAAAATGGGTCCAAAAAACGGGTTTAAATTTTTGGTGAAAATTTGCCAATTTGATGAAAGATGTTAATTTTTTCGCAACAGACGCAAATTTTTTTTTCTTAAAAACATGTTTTCTTGCTAAAAATACTAAGAAAATTACTATTTTTAAGTTAATAATGGCAATTTTTGGGCAGTGTTCTAGATGTCTGTCTAGGCGATAATCATCTGGCCGAACCACTTTCTCCAAAACTCACATCATTAATGTGGTCGATAAACTTCTGAAGTTGAGGACTTCGAACATGCTTGTCACTTTGATTGAACACTGCTCCCACTAGTTCAGGTGGTTTGATAGCACGATACATAGAAAAATGCAGCAATGTCAACTGGCGTGCAATTTCTACTGGATGAAGAGACTTCAAGTGATATCTTTCAATTTGTCCTGGTTTTGCGCGATCCCATAGCGTCTAAATGACACAATTAACAGCGAATAAAGAAGTAAAAATTTCCCATTGCCATCACAATCTTAGGAACTAGTATCGATTAGATATCACTGAACGTAAAATTGTTTGAAAATCATAATGATTTCACCAAAATTTTCCATATTTTCACTAAAAATGTTCAAAAATTGTAAATTTTTTCATCATTATTCAACAGAATTCGCTAAAACATCAAAAAATTTTCAAAATTCATCACATTTTTCGCTATAAATCGTCATTTGCAGCTTAAAAATGCAATTTCCTATGAAAATTTTTTCGAAATTTCGACCCCCAAATTGCGGTTTCGACGATCATTACTAAATATACAGCTAAATAATAGAATATAAATTAACCTTTGGAATATTCTTTTGTGTGGGACTTCTCGCTTCAGTAGATGAATTTGTAAGCGTGGGAGTTGGTGGAACAATGTCATATACTTCTTGCTTCTTTTTGATCTTCTCCTAAATGAATTTATTAAACAATGGAGAAAGTCTCAAGATATAGGGTGTGGCAAATGAATTTGTCCCCCTAAATTCAGGACTCGGAATAAAGAAAAAAATCAGAACAAAATATAAAAGGGTGTATAAGAAAAGGACCATAATGCTATATAGCCCGTATTAAGAATGTCGTATATTATTATATCGACCAAATTTTTTTCTCACATGGGTGAAAATAATCATCATATATACCGTCGCTTTGAGCAACCATGCGCGTGTTAAATAAGACCAATTCAAGTTACCTGAATCTTTTCACACCAAACTTTTTGTTTTGGCATAAAGCGAATCTTCCCGTAGTCACCATTTAAGAAATCCTTCAATCGATCAAGTAGCGTTGGATTGGTGGTAAAATCATAATAATGGTATGTAACCCAAAGGTTAAGAATAGCTAGAACTCTAAAAAACTATAGTTAATAATAAATAGTCCAGTCACTTTCAGGGGCGTAGCCAGAAAAAAATTTCAGATGGGGCTGAAGTGTAACATTTTTGGCGACTTTTTTTGATAGCCATTTTGACTCTGGAGGTGGAATCAAAATTTTCTAGCTAAAATCGGTAAGTACGGAGAGCCAGACCGGTTCATTTCAGCTCTCAAAAAGTCCAATGGATCAGCCTTATATAGTTCGACAGCGATGAATTGATGTAGTATTGAACTTTCTGGGATTTAGTTCAGAAAAATTTTTTTGCCAAAAAATGACCAAATGGTGGCCTTTTTTGGAACACTCTGTACACATTTAATGTAGGATTTTTATGGATAAAAGCTCATACCTTAACTGAATCGGCTGCTTATAATCATTTTGAAACGTGTAGAAAGCCGGAGTCTCATAATACAGACTATAACTTTTGTTTAAACAAGGTTGAACTTTAGTATGACGAACTACTGGACTTCTTAAAAAACAAAAGTCAAAAAAACGTATCAAGCAAAAAGCTACCGTATACAGGAAATGTAGCCCACGGTTGAGCGATTGTAGGTAACGTATGGTTGCTGAAACGTTTTCGGTGTCGGAACATTGAAACGTTCGATGAGCAGCGATAATAGTTCGGGTGGAGAACAAAACGAACGATACGTTATCATAAACATTTTTATACATTCAAGGTCGGTATATCTAAAAAAAATACTAATTGAATGAAGCTAATTTTTTTGTCTATTAGATCAAAGCCTACCTCAATGGCGTAACTAGATTTTCGAAAATCTGCATTTAAAATGTTTAGTTGAAACATTCGGATAGCTCATATATGAGTTTGAGCTCAATTTTTGTTGAAAATTTTTTTGACTTCGCCCCTTGTCTGTAGGATCAAAAAACACTAAAAGTGACAAAGTCAATTTTCCAAAAACCACAAATTTTTCGCGCGCAAAAGATTCTTCAGAAAATTTGATATGGGAAGACAGGAACATCGTGAAGCTCAAAAGTGCGTAGTTTTCTCGGAAACCTGCCTCCCCATACCAAATTTTCTGAAGAATCTTTTGCGCGCAAAAATTGTTTGGTTTTTCGGAAATTTACTTGGTCACTTTTAGTGTTTTTTGACCCTACAGGTAAGGAGTGAAATCAAAAAATTTTTTCGACAAAAGCTCAAACTCATATATGGGCTATCCGAATATGTATGTTTAAAAAAAATTTTAAATGCAGATTTTCAAAATCCTAGTTACGTCACTGCCGTCAACCCATGCCCAAAAACCGTACAACTATTGTGGGGCGACTGTTTTTTTGTCATTCTTGAAACTTTTTATTCATTTTGCAGAGCATGTTATGCCCTATTACCCCACAAGCGGATCGAGTAGAATCGTCATACCTACGGAGATAAAACGATTTTTTAAAAATCCATCACCTTGACGCTTTTTCGAAAAAATTCGGTAACTTTTATACAAGTTGAATACAACAAAATTATCGATTATAAAAGTTTGATCATCTCGTTACTCATAAAAGCAATAAATCGTATAAAAAGTTCTATAGATAGAGACTTCACCATTTATTTGAAAAAATGAAAAAACAGGTTCAAAAACCGTAGCACAGATTTCGATTTTAAAAACATATTTGGGATGGTTTTCCTATGAAACTACGAAAATGCGTGACAGTCCCTAAACTTACGATGGATAAGTTAGCCTTTCTACAAGTTTCGTCAATGTGGCACTTCGAACAATTGGGTTCCCAAAAACGCTAGTATAGTTCTTAATAAGGTATAGAGTTGTACTTTTCAACTACAGCGACTTACCTCAAAAACAATATTATCTTCGGTGTCCGGTTCGGCAAATCTATACTGCTCTGGACTAGGAATTGTAAGGGGAATTCGGCTTTCATCATGTTTGCTTGATATTTCATTCATTGAGTGCCTGAAAAATAAAAAATAATTTAACAAAAACATTTTATGCCAAAATGGGCACTAGGTGGATTTTCAAGGATTTTTTTCACAGGATAATTTTCACACGACATTTTTCACGCTTATTTCCATGAAAAATTTTATGAAAAATCGATTTTCCAAAAAATCATGAGTTTCAGAATTTTGTGTTATCAAGAAAAATGTTCCTCGGCAAAAATTACGGAGTGGGATGGTTCGGGAGGGAACAATGGCGCAAATTTGGATGCCTAGGAAGTCGATCCTTTAGACTTATGTCGATTTTTAGATTTTCGAAGATAGGCACTGATAGGAATGCTTGACTTTTTAAAAAAAGATGGCAATTCTTATCCATAAAGGTGGCTTTTAAAGGATTTTCTTGGCGGCAAAAAAGGTAGCAATAGTTAAAAATGATACCAAAAAGGTGACGTTTATGCAACCCTACACTAGGATAAAATTTAATTTCGGTCGTTTAATGTTTCGAAAGTTGAAATTTCGAAACGTTTTTCATGTTGTTGAGGATTTCTCTGAAAATACAAAGCCAATCCTGATACAGGGGGGGGGGTGCAAAAGTCCTCGCGTAAGGGGCGGTATATCTTCGTCTAAGGGGCAAAAGTCCTCGCCAAGGAATTTTGCCCCCTTGGCGAGGACTTTTGCCCCTTAGACGAGGATATACCGCCCTTTACGCGAGGACTTTTGCGCCCCCTGTAGTTTTGGAGTAGTTAGAAAGCTGGATTTCGTAGCAATCGAATGACACCAAATTCATGCCATAACTCGTTGAGGAGTTTGCATATTAATTTTAAAATGTCGGTTTTTTCGACATTTTTAAACTAATTATGCAATATCTCCTCCGCAACCAGAAAGAGTTATGGCATGATTTTGGTGCCATTCGATTGCTACGATATCCAGCTTTCTAACGACACCAAAAATATCAGGATTGGCTTTGTATTTCCAGAAAACAACATAAAAAACGTTTCGAAATTTCAATTTTCGAAACATCAAACGACCTTAATTCCAGGATTTTGAAAGGATCTTAAGAAAATAATTTAAGAAATCTAATTTAAAAATCGTCATAACTCGGTGAGGTTGAGCTAGGACGGACTAAATCGCTCGTGTTTTTAAAACCCCATAGAAATAAAAAAAAATGAGTCAAAATTAGAGCAGAGATAACAGAAAAAATCGTTCGGTTACGGTTTTTTGGTGGCTACATAGTCCGAAAGGGAACCACTTTTTTGGAACCCCGGTCTAATGGGCCAGTCCTTGACTCAGACAGCAGCTACGCGCTGCAGCTGTTTAATCCCGCAGCAGATGATTGGGCCACGTAGCTGCTGCTGTCTGAGGCAAGGACTGGCACCATGGGATTGGACCAAGAACCCAGAGGTATGGACCCAATAGGACTGGGACCCAAGAACCCAGAGGTATGGACCACATGGGACCGAGAACCAAGAGGTCATGGACCCCGGACCCAAAGGACCTCATTTTTTAACCTAATCAGCAAAAGGTCTTTTCATTAAGTTTTTGCTCTTTGATAAGTTCGACAGAAGGTTAGACAACAAAGAAATTTATTATTTTTAGCAAATTCTTTAGCTAAAAATTTCTTTGTCTGACTTTCTGTCGAACTTATCAAAGAGCAAAAACTTGTTGAAAAGACCCTTTGCTGATGAGGTTAAACAAAACGATATCCTTTGGGTTCGGGGTCCATGATTTTGGACCCATTAACATCAAACCCATGTTTCCTGTACCCATTAACATCAAACCCATGTTTCCTGGACCCATTAACATCAAACCCATGTTTCCTGGACCCATTAACATCAAACCCATGTTTCCTGGACCCATTGACCCCGGACCACATGTTTCTTGACCCATTGACCCCGGACCACATGTCCTGGACACATTAGGTACGAACCCATGTCATGTCCCATTGGTACGGAACCCCATGTCCTGGACCCATTGGGTACGGAACCCCATGTCCTGGACCCATTGGGTACGGAACCCCATGTCCTGGACCCATTGGGTACGGAACCCCAAATGGGTCTGGTTCCCGTACTATGTTTGTGACCAAAAGTTGAAAATCATTTTTTCTCTGCTCAAAAATTTTTCAACTTTTGTCCAATTTAAGTGGCGGCAACTAGGAACTAGCTCTCAAAATCAGACAACTTCTATTTCAATTAATTTCTCGAGAATCGCCTCGAACGAAAAGCAATTTGTGGGACCCTAAAGCAAACTCAGACAAATCGAAAGGAAAAATCGCAAAAAAACGATCACTTTCATTAGAGATTTGCAGGGCCGATACCAATCCTGGCCAGGCGTGATACTTTTATTTCAAAAAAAAATTTTTCCTTGTTCGCCTTTCGAGTTTTTTTCACGTGGATTTCCTCCCCCCTCCCCTATTGTGTAGTAGCTCCAAAATTTCGAATTTCTTAAAAGTTTGTTTTTTTAAATATTTTCTTAGAACTAAGAAAGTTGGTTAAAATTGGATAGATTTTTGAGTCGAATTGATTTTTTAAGCTAAAGTTGTTTCAATAAAAATGGTATCTTCTCCAGAACTTGCTTGTATTTATTCTGCGCTCATTTTGCAAGACGATGATGTGGCAATCACTAATGAAAAAATCCAAACGATTTTGAATAGCGCCGGAGTGAATGTTGAGCCGTTCTGGCCGGGTCTTTATGCAAAAGCGTTGGAAGGTATTGATTTGAAGGTAAGTGACTGTTTATATACAGGGCAGCAGGCATGTAGCCATGATTTCCTGACGGGGGGGGGTGGGGGCAATGACCCAAACTCCAAAATCCCAAGTATCTACCTGTGTTTTTTTCAAAATTGTGACCAAAATCCACAGGTACCTGTGGTTTTGTACAAACCCTTATGAATTTTTTTTCAAAATTTTTCCTGAGGAGGAGGCAATTGTCTGGGTTGCCTCCTCCTATGTGCCTGCAGGGCAGGGTTGTTGTTAGATCATTTTACAAAATTTAAGTAAATGACCTTTTTTAAACACAAAAGCACATTTTGGACATTTTATCACAAGGTGGACTTAAAAAACCGGAATTTTGCCGTTTTTTGGCGAAAATTTTGAAGAAAAAAATCGAAAAAATAACTGAAAGAATAATTATATTTCATGAACTTGAAGGCGTTTTCAAGGGTTTTCGATGCGCGCAATCGATTTCTTACATAAAAATACCCATAAGTCATTTTGAAGAAAAAAATTTTTTGAAAAATTTTCGCCAAAAATTACCATTGGCTGTTTTTTTGGAACACCCTGTAAAAAATTCCATTTTGTTCCTTTCAGGGGTTGATCAGCAGTCTTGGCTCGAACATTGGCAGTGGAGGCACTCAAGTTGCAGCTACAACACCTGCTACAAATGCAAATGGAGGAGCACCAACGGCTACGGCACCAGCTAAGGACGAAAAGAAAGTCGAGAAAGAAGAATCTGACGAAGATATGGGCTTCGGACTTTTTGATTAGTCCAATTCATTATTTTTTATACTTGTTATTGCGAAGAAAACATTCCAATTTCATTTTTAATCACGTATATCCGGTTGTGTTTAATATATTTTGTTAAGGAATAAAATAGTATCATTTGTTTTGTTTTTCATCAATTAGTCTAAATGCTATATATTTTACGTTAATTTTTTGTTGGTAATCGTATTTATTAAGCAAAATGGACTCTGATATAAATTATTCCGTCGATGAATCTCCCAGGAGCAAAGTAAGGAAGATGAATATCCTGTTGAGTAAGTAAGTTTATAATTATTTTTTCGTAAACATCAAATTTAGGCAATGGCTGGAAAAATGGCGTAGATCAATCAAGAAGATCGTTGACACCCGCGCATCAAAAGGAAGAAAAAATCGTTTTAATAAAATACCAAAACTAGCCAACTTTCATCCGGCAAAGCCTGAAATAAAGTGGATGCATGAAAGAAGAAATGAGTTGTTCAAGTCTCTGTTCCTATAGATTGTGATTTTATTCTTATTGTTGAATATTTTATTTATTTTATTTACTGCATTCGCGCAGTGAAATCATAATATTTTCTTATGTTTTAAAATTTTTTCCAAATCTGCCATAATTTTTATATATTCGGAAAATTCATGAAAAATTAAGCATTTTTTGTTTTTACAGTAAATTCTGAATCGTCGAGATAATCGCGTTTGAAGTTTGCTATTTTGAATTTCCCACCAAAACCCTGATTTTCAATTTTTCAGGTTTTAGCGGGAAATTCAAAATCGCAACTCAAAATTCGCTAACTTCAAACGCGATTATCTCGACAGCGATTCAGAATTTACTGTAAAAACAAAAAATGCTCCATTTTTCATGAATTTCAAAATTTTCACTCAATTTTAAATTCTTTTGATTTTGACCTTATTTTTGCCACCAAAACATGGCTGAAAAACACCATTCCCAACTCAATAATATGCCCAAATACGGGATACCAACTTTTTCGTTCCGATTTTTGCTCCTAAAATCTGATTTTAAGTCAGATTTGCTGATTTTGAACAAAATGTTCTTGGTAATTTATCAAAAATCGAAAAATATGAAAAAAATTGAAAAATCCGGATTGTCGTAACAGCGTTCTTGGCATCCCTGGACATCTCTTTTCTCCAGAACAATATCTCTGAGGAAAAAGGAGTACCTCGTTTTGAAGTGGCTAGTCAAATAAATCCTATCGATAAATTTTTAAAAATTTATTAAACTTTTATTTACAAGGCAAGAAAATTTTTGGCAAACAATAAACAAGGCACGAAATTGAGATTCAATAAGAAAGCATAAATAAAATGCACATTTACAGGGTGGACCAAAAAACCGGTTTTTTATAGCAAATTTTCGGCAAAAAATTTTTTCAAAACAACCCTATCTGGGGCTTTTTTTCTATGCGAAAAATCGATTGCGAGCATTGAAAAATCGTGAAATCGCTTCCTTGACCCTGATCCAAAAACCGTATTTTTGCGATTTTTAGCTGTTTCAGGGAAGCGATTTCATGATTTTTCAATGCTCGCAATCGATTTTACGCATAGAAAAACTCCATATAGGATTGTTTTGGAAAAATAAAAATAATTTTCTGCAAAAATTTGCTCGAAAAATCCGGTTTTTTTGGCCCACCCTGTAAATACCTAGACAAAAAAATGAGATTCCGTATTGATATGACTATTTGTTAGATTAGTTAGTTCTTGAATACTAACTCGGGTCATCTTGTAAGGGGTGCTGTAACAGGTAATGCTTTTCTGTGTTTGGTAATGTCAACGTTCCATCCGTTACCGTATCATTATAGACGCTTTCGAATGTAGGATTGGTAAAATGAGTGGACTAAAAAAATCTTTAACTATTTTTATTCATCATTTTTTACTTCGCTAGCATGAGCCCCGTCATCATCACCGGCCAAAAACGCTGGATTTTGAAATTCTTCCATATTTCTTATAGGTTGATCATCGTCATCTATCATTCTAGTGTGTTGAAATAGTCTTTTTGTGCTTCTAAAATCGTCGAAAAATTTTTTTAAAAGGGGGGCAAATCGAGGCGAGTTATCGCAAAAAAATTTTGTTTTCAAAATTTTTCGACAAACATAAAAAATGTTCGAAAAGATGAAAAAATACTGTTTTCGAGTAAAAATCGAAAAAAATTTTTTGGGTGTTTTTTGGCCTTGAAACTTGCTGTAAAAAGACCAAAAAAGCACAAAAATTCTTTTCAATTTTTCCTTGAAAACAGTTTTTTTATCGTTTTGAACATTTTTTACGTTTATCGAAAAAAATTTTTGCGATAACTCGCCTCAATCGGCCCTTGAAATTTGTTTACTTGTCATTCTTTACGATAACTATATATAATATGAACAACGCCAGGCTGATTATAAGAACAACAGGGACTATAGCACTTAAAATACTTGAAATAAGATTGCTTGGAGTAATAGCTTCACGACTAACACTACTGAGAATTTGATCGCAGCGGACACCGAGATATTCGTCGGGACATCTAAAACGATGGTGAACTATGCTCAAAGTTAAAAAAAGTAAAAAATTTTTCACAGATCATAAATATGCGAATTTTGAGCACAGTATAGTTTTTTTTCATAGTGACAATGGAGTCAAATTTGTCAAACATTGTATCACTATGAACAAATTATATCACGCACAAAATTCACATATTTGTTTGTTCGGTGGCAAAATTGTCACTTTTTGGTAACTTTGAACATCAATATGTTGAGGTAGAATCACAAGTTGATCCCCTCTCCCGTACAGGATGAGCAAAAAAACCGTACTTTTACATTTTTTTGGTGAAAAATTTTCAAAAATCACCTTTAAGGGGTATTTTCATGCGATTTTTGAAAAATTTTCGCCAAAAATACGGTTTTTTTTACTCATCCTGTAGACGAGGGGATAAAAATCCGTACTTGCAAATAGGGCGCCCATCCATAATATAGCATTCTGCATCATTTTCGCAATAACTATCACAAGTAGGAAGATTACAGATCAAACCGGTCCAGCCAAATGGACACAAACAGGCCACTGTTCCAGTTTCCGGTTTACAAACACCTCCATTAAAGCAATCGATTTCTGAACAAGATTTTGCCCCGACTTCATTACATCTAAAAATCACCAAAATCTTTTCATTATTTTCACTAAAAATGTTCAAAATCCTCAATTTTTTCATAAAAATTCATCATTTTTCGCCAAAAATCGTCATTTTCAGCTTAAAAATGGCAATTTCTTTCTTTTTCTAAGGGTCGTCAGATGCGTCCGGATTGTCGTAACTGGTTACGACGACTGTTGCGACAATCTAGACGCGATCTTTTCTTGTAGCTGTCGTGAAAAAGTTGGAGTCTGTCGCGACAGCCAACAATCCGGACGCGTCGTAACGCTGTTACGACAATTCGGATTTTTTCAATTTTTGAAGAATTTTTCGATTTTGAACGAATTTTTCAATGTGTCGACCCTAATTTGTGCAGCCCTACTTTTCACTTCTGAACCTTACCTTGTTCCATTAAGTCCTTTCGGACACTGACAATTTGGCCCATGGTCATGTAACAGACAAATTGCACCATTTTCACAAGTATCTCCGCACTTTTCATATAGATCACATCTTGTGCCCAGATAGCCTTCTTGACATTTACAACCCCATTCATACAGAGATTTGTCAAAACACTCAGATTCATTTAAACAATACTCATGGCAAGCTTTTGGTTCATCACAATGTTCTCCTTGAAATTTGCTAGGACAAGCACAAATCGCCTTTCCATCGAATGCAATCGTACAAACACCTAAATTTGCAACAATAAAAAATGAAAATTGATCAAAATGAAGTGCTGACCTCCATTTTTGCAGAAATTTGGATTTTGTGTACAATCATCAAGTTCACAACGAGAGCCATGAAACCCTGGTAAACAAGCACAGCCGACGGGTTTCGAAGAGAGAATTGAATCCGAAGCATTGCGAAGGCAAATTCCACCATTTATACAATAGCCTAGAAAATTCTAGCTGAAATTGTGATCAATAAAAAATTACCTTCACACAAATCTTTATCACAACTTTCACCGAGAAAACCAGATGGGCATTCGCATTGCTTGCGGAAACGACATCGGCCACCATTTCGACAAATTAACTCGGCACCATTATCTCGGAGGCAGTTTTCACATCGGAGGCCTAAATTCAAAAATGTTAACAAAATTGCGATTTTTGGTGAAAAAAATGTTGAATTTTAATTAAAAAATGGAAAATTTTGGACATTTTTAGTGAAAATTTAGTGAAATAAAAAATGGGGTACTATTAGGATTTTTGAAAAAAATTTTGGGCAAAAACATAAAGGAGGAACCCTTAGGAAAAAATTTTGATTTTTTCGATTTCGGGGTGGGGCTGGCCCCCCCCCCCTCCTGGATACGCCTTTTTTACACATTTCGCAGAAAAATTGAAAAAATCGCCTTGGTCCCCCTTTTTGTTGAATTCTTGACGTCTTAGCCAAAAAATAGCGTCGCAGACGCCAAATTCTTTCGAAAATGGCCATTTTTAAGCTGAAAATGCTCAGAAAATTACGATTTTTGATGAAAAAAATTGAAATTTTGGACATTTTTGGTGAAAAATAAAAGGGGACCACTAGGAAAAAATTTTAATATTTCGGATTTCGGGGGGAGGCCCCTCAGGGTACGCCACTGATCACTACAATAAATCTCACCTCGATACGGAGGTGGACATTCACAAAATGGTGGTCCATGCTCCGATTCTCTACATCTTCCTCCATTAAAGCAATAATCTTGACACGAATCCGATCGGATAGTACAATCGACGCCCGACCAACCGATATCACATTGGCAAGTTGGCAATCCGTGTGGCGGAGAAACTTTACATACGCCATGGCTACCACAAAGTCCCATACACCTATACTTTTCACATCTTGGTCCAGAATACTCCAGAGGACAGTTGCATATCACCGAGGTTTCGTGCGTCGCCGCCGAGTAGCGCAATAAACACGTACCATTATTCAAACAAGCATGTTTGCACGGATTGTTTTCGCATCTTGAGCCGGTGATTCCCGGAGGGCAGACACAAACCAAACGTTGTTTATCACAGACGCCATCGTTGAGACAAGTGGTTGAGCCACAAGCTTCATTTCGAAGAAAGAGAGCCCGAATTTGGCTACATTTTTTTCCATCATAGAAACTACCTTCTGGACAGATACATTTAGGGTTCTTGCCGACCATTACACAAGGTTGAGTGCCACAAACCGTGGCATCAGAGCATGGATTTTCTTTATCTCCGGCTAAAATATAATTTTTAGGCTAGAAATCGTATTTGTGAAGAAAAAAAATTAAATTTTTGGCTAAAAATCGAATTTTTGGAGAAAAAAAAATCAAATTTTTGGGGGAAAAATCGTATTTGTGGAGAAAAAAAAATCGAATTTTTGGCTAAAAATCGTATCCCGTTCTCTTAAAAATCGTATCCAGATGAAGAATTTTCCTTACCATAGCGTTTAATCGGATGCACAATCTTGAGCTTAGCTTCTTGATTGTGCACTTGAATCTTTTTTATGACGATATCTTCGTTTTCTTTTGGCCTATGCTTTCCAAACTTATTTGTCCGCCAAACCGTGCCATTCGGTCTTCCAACCACATATAAGTAATCTTCAAACAAGTCAATACTTTCAGGTTTATCTTGTCGAACTCCATTCTTGAAGCCGTATTTTTTCACAATTCTTCGATCTTTTCCGCTTAATGTTGCTGATTCGATAGTTCCTTTTTGTAGGTCGCTCCAATATAGACGGCCATTTAATTCATCAACGACTAAGGAGGTCGGTTCATAGACGAATTCCAATGCTAGCGGACGGCGATTCGAACCATCTAGGTTGGAGATTTCAATAGCTGCATACGGATATGTTACGGTCCAATAAAGTTTGCCTTCGGCTGGTGAGACAGCAATGGAAGTGATATATCCGAGATCTCCATAAACAATTTCGACCATGTTCGAGAGGTTTCTAAAAATCGATTTGAAATTATACGTGCTCACGGGTTTTTTGGGGGCCTCGGGGTAACGCAGAGCATAGGTCGGCAAGGTGGGGAGGAGGGGAACCCCTAGTCCCCCACCACTTCCATCAAAAAAGGACTTTTTTTTAGCTTGAGGTAGTCTTCTGACACCCAATTTTTATGGACCACCTCATATGTTCGGCGGGGTTCATGAGGTAGTACCCCTCAATTTTGGGTCCATGAGTGAGCGGGTCAGGGAGGAGGCTCCCCTTGTTGACCTATGACGCAGAGGGTTCCTAGGAGGGTAACGCTTGGTGGGGGTAGATCGAGAGGAAATGGGGGAAGGGTTAACGATGAGGTAGATAGCGCCAAAAAACCACCCTTCCCCCTCCCCTCCCAACTCTAGAAATCAACATCGAAAAGGCTACCTCAAATTCGCCATCCTTATCATCATAGCGAAAGAATCCGGCTGGCTTGAAAACCTATGTTTAACCGTATATATATTTTTATGCACCCAGTCAACAGCCAAGTCCAGCGAAATCAAATCCACTGAAGTTTCCACGGGAACCAGGCCACGTTTTTGGCGGCGAACCGTTGGTACACTCAGCATGTCTTCCAACGAACCAGTATGGACTACGGGATAGAATTGGTCGATCCAATAAAAGGTGAGATTCTTGCCATTTTCGGAAATGTAGTCGAAATTTTTTAGCATATGAGGTCTTTCGATCGCAAGAACGTCGCTGGGTCGGGTTCGGAATTGCCAAACCTAAATTTTTTGTTGTTATTTTGTATTATTATATGTGGTGTTAGACAACTTATATGTACAGGGGGGGGGGCAAAAGTCCGCACGTAAGGGACAGTCCTGCAAGTGTTGCTGTATTTTCCGAACTTATTAAGGAGAATTATTTGCTCGACAATACCCTCAGACTATAAAAATCTTTGAGAAAATTTCTCGCGTGTCTCTCACTGTTTTCGAACTTATTAACGGGAATTATATGCTTGACAATACCCCTCAGACTATAAAAATCATTGAGAAATATACTCACGTTTCTGTCACTATTTCCGAACTTATTAACGAGAATTATTTGCTCGACAATACCCCACAGACTATAAAAACCTTTGAGAAAATTTCAGCCCTGCAAGTCTTGCTGTAATATGAAATTTTGCTGTAACATGAAGTGTTACCATAAACATGTAGTTTAACATGAAGTGTTGCTGTAATTCAGCAGTAGCCCAGCGTAACACGCAGTATACGTAGTACGCTGGTTGCACAGGAGTGTAAATAAAGTCCTACCAATTTTCCATCTGTTAACAAAGCAATAGTAGATCTTTGGTCCTTGGCTCGACATTTCATCCCCTTTTCTAGTTCATACCCAGGAGCACAATAGCATTTGGTCTCGTTTCTACTCGGCCTACAATACTGTGAACACATCCCAAACGTAATGCACGTGTGTACTCCACAATCTCTTTCGTCGCTATTATCCCCGCAATCGTTCACTCCGTCACATCTTTTCTTCAACCCAACACATATTCCATTATCACAACGAATGCCATTCTTGCACTTGTTCTCGCAATAGTCGTTCTTCTCATCCGACTCATCCAGGCAATCCGGCGTGCCGTCGCAAAATCCTGTATGTGGGTAACAATGTCCGGAGTCGCAACGCAAGTGGGTGGGCGGGCAAGAGTGTTGTTTGCAAACTCGGACGTCTTCATCATGTCCGTTGGAGCAGTGTGGGATGCCGTCACAAACTTTTGTTGAAGGAATGCATTGTGAATGAGAGGGGTCGTATTTGCTCGGTGTTATATCGCCCGAGCATTTGAAGCCTTGTCGATGGTGCATTGTGCGACAATCTAAAAGAAGCAACAACATTTGGATTAGTTATTTGTAAACTTGTATATTGAAACGATGTCCCTGATTTGGAAATATTTTTTGAAATCTTACTACAATAAACTTCGTCCGAAGCATCAATACAATCCACCATTCCATCACAAACCGCTTCCAATGGAATACATTTGGACGCCGGTACCAAACACTGGAATGTGGTATTCGAACAAGTCGGACAGCCCCACTCGTCACTATAGTCATGACAATTTGGCGTACCATCACATTTTTCTTTCTGGCTATAACAGCCTTTGCCATCATTACATGGTGTTTCTCCTTTTGATCTGTCACATTGAGACGTGTCTAGGTCATCATCCGAACAGTCTTCTTCATCCGAGCCGTCGGAGCAATCCTGCTCCTTGTCGCATTTGAATCTAGAAATGATTTTTTTTAAGGAACAGTAAAAATTATATATTCGGAAAATTCATGAAAAGTGGAGCATTTTTTGTTTTTACGGCATGTTCTGAAATGTTGTAGTTTTTGAAATAATTGTGTTAGAAGTCGGCGATTTTTGAAATCGTTGTGTATTACAACGAAAACCCGGAATCAGAGTTTTCGTTGTAATAAATTTCAAAAATCGCCAACTTCACACGCAATTATCTCGAAAACTACAACGATTTAGAGGTTGTCGTAAAAACAAAAAATGCTCCATTTTCCATGAATTTTCCGAATATATAATTTTTACGTAGTGTTTTTTTCTGAGTGGACTCCCTCCTCCTCTCCTCGATAATTCGAAAATTCTCACTTGGCCAAAATACACTTCCCATCCGATTTACATGCAAACTGTTCTCGTCCACATTTTCCAACATTTAAGCAATCTAAAATTTTAAAAAGTTTTAGAATTTTTATTGATTTTTTTACCCTGTTCATCAGCCTTATCAGGACAATCAGCTTGTCCATCACATTGCCAACTAAGGGGTATGCATTTGCCAGTGGTACAGCGAAATTCGTATTTTGTGCAAGTTCGATTGGCTAAAATTCGATTTTTATGAAAATCCAAAAAACCTTGTTTTAGAAACATTTTTTATAACTCTTTTTGCGTTTGATAGGGGATGAAAAGACGCAAATTTGGATATATTAACTTTCGCCTCAGACCTTTATTTTCATGGCTAAAAACGCCGTACAAAAATGACACCGAAAATCAAAATTCGGGGCCCCGAGTTCGACTTTATTTTGCCCGGTTCGATTTTAAATTAACTTAAAAAATTGTTTCTAGGTCAGAAAAACATTTTCTGATCATTTTTGGAATAAGATATTTTCGCTTCAAAAACTCCATTCCTCCCTGAATCAGGGTCATGGAAACATTTTAGGGTTTGAGACCTAAAATGTTTTGTTGGTTTGAGAATGCGCGAAATCGATTTCACGCATAAAATTACCCCTAGAGGGATCATTTAAAAACAAAAATTCCGGAGCCCAAAAAATCACAAAAGTACACTTTTTTGTACCATCCTGTACTTTTTGTTGAAAAATTAAATCGAACAAGACAATGATGACTAAAGCCAAGCTAAGCTATGCAAAAAATGGAAAAATCTATCATGTTAGGGTCTGGTTGCGTCTCCGTAAACATTTTAGATACTTTTTTATGATATTTCCTACCACAAAGCCTCTCGCTCTCATCCGAGCCATCGACACAGTCTTGCTGTCCGTCACAGAAATGTTCCGGCTGAATACAGCGACGCTGTTGGCCGCTTCCACACTCCAGATTTCCACTGGGGCATTGCGGTTTATCTATAAAGCTCTTGGCTTCAATCGACATAACAAAACAAATTATACGGTCCTTAAAGGACTAGTCAAGTGAGAAAAAAGTTGCCATCTTTTGTTGATATTCGGAAAGTTCATGAAAAATGGAGCATTTATTGTTTTTACGGCATGTTGTGAATCGTGTAGTTTTCGAGAAAATTGCGTTTGAAATTTTGAACTTGTGTACATGTTTTCGTTGTAATACACAAACTTTTTGAATTTTAAAATTTTAAAAATTCTAAAAAGTTTGTGTATTACAACGAAAACATGTGTACACAAATTCAAAACTTCAAACACAATTATCTCGAAAACTACAACGATTCAGAACATACGTAAAAACAAAAAATACTCCATTTTTCATGAATTTTCCGACTATCAACAAAAATGGCAACTTTTTTCCCATTGGATTAGTCCTTTAAAATTGAGGCATTCCATCAAAAGATCAAAAAAATTTTGTTACAAAAAAACAAATTTTACGATATTGAAAAATCACACATGATGTATATTGGGTCGTTTGATAATTTCCCGGCGTCGGAGTTGCGAAAATGGGGATGTTTTCTATGCGGGGAATCGATTGCGATCATTAAAACACGCTACCCTGATTCAGGGAAAGGGGAGGGGGTATTGAAGCGAAAATTCGAATTTACGTTACAGCAAAAGTAACGTTATAGCAAAATTGACATTCCTGCACGCGATTTTTCTTATCATAATTTCGCTTTTGCTTTTCTTGTGCGCTTAAGATATTTTCTTTTACAATGTCATAGGTTAACCTCAACCGGCTCCATCATTCCTCGTTTATATTGCGGTACGTCAATCGAATGTTCGTCAACTAATAACCCTATGTCACTGGGGGTGCGGCACCTGGGATGCTGCCCATGTATGCTTAATAGTACCAAAGTTAGACAGAACTTGAACACTTGGTCTGTGATCACGTCTAATGGGCTCGCTAATCTTTAGTAGTACAAAAGCCGGAAAATTATTGAACGACCCCAATATATGAAAATATCTCTCTCACCACAATAAGCCGGTTCATCGTCGCCGTGTTTACAGTCCGGTTCTCCATCACAGACCCAATTTCGGGCGATGCAGCGCTCGATGCCCTTTGTTGTTGGGTTCAAGCATGCAAAATACTGGTTCGTACAATCATGCAACAACGACTCTAAAACGTGCACAAACTTTTTCGATTGCTTTGAATTCTGTATGGATTATTTAAAAAAAAAATTTTTTGCACTATAAACATGCACACAGCAAAATTTCCAATCGGCACACTTTAATCACATACCACAATTTTTTTCATCAGAACCATCACCACAGTCTTCGTTGCCATCGCAAATCTGGGTCAGCGAAAGACATTTTGGTGTATTCGGGCATTTGTATTGTGTTTCTAAGCAACCATAAGCCTCTGAAAAACAACCATTTTGTTATATTATATGCCATTGATGGCCGTAGAAATGAATCATCTCTCATGATGGAAAACAAAATCAGGGAAACGCCCAATAAACGCATGGAACTTTGAAAAAATCGCAAAAAATTCAGTTTTTGGTACAAGGTGAGCGCAAAAAAATACGCAAAAGTACTATCCGCAAAAATCCGTCCGCAAATTTCCTGCCCACAAAAGTCCATTCGCAAGTGTCAGACCGCCTTTCAAGCTTGTAATCTCTAGAACTTACGGCATAAATCCTTTTTCTCATCGTCCCCTTCAGGACAATCCATCCTGCCATCACAAATTTGTTCTTGAGTAATACAATGTGCTGGTGAGCTGAGGTTTTTCGCTTCACATTGCATTTCACCCGGGCTGCAATGAAATGGTGGGCAAGTGGCTAAACGAATTTATTATAAAAAAAATTATAAGTATATATATACCAGGCTCGTCTTCATTATCTCCACAGTCATTTTGTCCATCGCATTTCCAAAAGAAGGGGATGCATTTATAGGTTTTTCGGCAGACAAACTCCGTGCTAAAGGATGAAATTTGAGTGTTTAGGGGGTAAATGTTGTGAAAAACCTACGGGTTGCAATTTTCAATACAGTGAGGACCTTTGGGTTTGAAGCCATTTGAGCATAAACAAGTGAAACCGTCTAAAAGTGGAGGAAATTTTAATTTTTTTCTTTCGCGCTTTTAATTGAATCAGGGAAAATGTATTGAAGCGAAAAAATCAGCCTCTAAAACACCGTATTTTTTTAATTTTATGATGTCTGGATTTCGCCTCAATACATTTTCCCTGATTCACTGTGTGAAAC
This sequence comes from Acrobeloides nanus, assembly GCA_900406225.1. Lineage (NCBI taxonomy): Eukaryota > Metazoa > Nematoda > Chromadorea > Rhabditida > Cephalobidae > Acrobeloides > Acrobeloides nanus. The sequence goes on from OZJO01000009.1 coordinate 26,181, forward strand.
GCAGAAGGTTTTTGAGTATAAAAGTTGTTTCATAATAATTCTAAAAAAATTATACCAGTATTATTGGCTGGTACACACATGTTGTCACACCTCAACTTGCTCGAACAGGGATGCGACGAACTCTCGACTAACAATTGCTGTTTAGCTTCTTGTTTCGTCAAATTTGAAGATTTGGCATCATAAATATTTTGGAGAAGTGGGTGCATGACCTAAACATAATAACTAACTAGCTAACTAACTAAACTAACTAACTAGTTAACTAACTAAACCAACTAACTAGCTAATTAACTAATTAGATAATCAACTAACTAACTAAACTAACTAGTTAACTAACTAAACTAACTAACTAACTAAACTAACTAACTAACTAAGATAGTATCTACCTTGATCCCCATCGGCTTATAAACTTGGCTATCGATCAAAGTCGTTCTAGTCTCTCCAGTGACTTTGTGCGCCCGTTGCACGGTGCGATTCGTAAATTCCGACCAGTAGAGGTAGTTCTCGAATATCGACAGCCCAAAAATCTTGCCAATGTTCTTCCGAATCACAACCCTTCTCCCAGCGCCATCATAGTCGCACGAGCCGATGTATTCCAAATGAGCATCTCCCCAATAGAGGCGTTTGGATGGAGTGTCAACGGCCAATGCATTCGGCCAGCGAAGGGATGTGTCGATGATGAGTTTTGGATTACTTCCGTCCATGTTCATGCGGCCGATGTGGGCGGCTGAGCCCCAGTCGGTCCAAAATAGGAGGGCTGCAGTGGGGTCGGCGACCAGGGCTCGGGGCTCTGTCAAGGGTTCACCTTAAAATAAAAATTTTTTCGAATATTTGTTTGATCACAGGTTTCTGCAAAATCTTTTGGACACTAGGGGGAATTGAACCCTTGCTAGTGCTTGTGATGCTGGATTACTTGACAGCGCACCGGACCATTATACCGTGGTGGTCACTGAATGGCTGACTTCGAAATTGAAGTAGCGTTAACTATAGTCGAAATTTTTTTGGCTACGGAACTTTTTATTGAGGCAACGTGTATATTGAAATAAAAAGAATCGTGGATCCTTATATAGCTTTTTTGATGCATCCCTGCGTGGTCGTATAGCGGGAAAATCAGGATTAGTTAGTACTTCTTAAGAAAAGGGAATAATAAAGCTCAAGCCTAAGCCCAAGCCTAAGCTTAAGCCCAAGTCTAAGCTTAAGCCTAAGCCCAAACCTAAGCCCAAGTCTAAGCCTAAGTCTAAGCCTAAGCCCAAGCCTAAGCCCAAGCCTAAGCCCAAGCCTAAGCCTAAGCCCAAGCCTAAGCCCAAGTCTAAGCTTAAGCCTAAGCCCAAACCTAAGCCCAAGCCTAAGCCCAAGCCTAAGCTTAAGCCCAAGTCTAAGCTTAAGCCTACGCCCAAACCTAAGCCCAAGTCTAAGCCTAAGTCTAAGCCTAAGCCCAAACCTCCTGATTTTACAGTTTTCAAATTTTTCTATCTGAAAATACCCTTGAGTAGCGCTTTCACATAGTTCCCATTCAAATCAGCTACATAGATGGCATTCGAGTCTCGGTCGCACCAAAAGATATTCCTGCCAATGAAGTCCACAAAAATGCCCTCGGGTGAAGTTGTGACTAGATTATGCAGAATCTTGTACTGTTTGATTTGACCGTCCGAGTTCATGGCTATATAGCCGATGACACTGCCCGTCGATGAGACGTCGGAAAAGTAGATGCGACTCGTTTTCGAGTCATAATCAACCGCAACACCATTTGTGAGATTGGTGAGGAGATTTGTCTAAAGTCGTTTTTAAATCAACTTGCAAAAACAACACGCCTCGCGCGCTGAAAATTTTTGACGAATTTTTTCAATTTTTGAAACAAATATTTCAATTTGTGACAAATTTTTTGAAATTTTGAGAAATTTCCTATTTTTACGGATTTTTCAATTTTTGATGAATTTTTTCAATTTTTCTCTAAACATACTTTCAACTGTCCCATCATCGAATAGACCCTCAAATATCTTCGATTGATCAACAAAATTTCGGGCTGTGTCGAGTCGGCGTGCCGACAAATCTTCCCATCTTCCATCATTTGATACCCAGGCACACACAAACACTTGTATCTCCTCTTCGACGTTCTTCCTGATGCATGAACACATTGTTGAGAGCACGGGAACTCGGATTGACAGCGATCGGGGAAGATACAACTTCGGTTATCCGTGGGATCGAGCACCATCGGCTCCGAGCAAGCACATTGGAAGCCAATCTTCTTTTGAATGCAAATGTCAGCACATGGGGAGTCGCGGAGGCACTCATTGGCGTTGCAACGTTTTTCATCCGACCTGGAATTGAATAAATGGGTATAAAATTTTTTGCCGAAAAATGTAAAATCCTTGAGGGGGGAAATTTTTTCGTATATGCCTTTTAAAGAACCAATCCGGTCGGAAAAAATTTGCAAACAATTCAAAAAAGTTTGTGTATTACAACGAAAACATGAACGCAAATTCAAAATTTCAAACGCAATTTTTTCGAAAACTACAACGATTCAGAACATGTCGTAAAAACAAAAAATGCTCCATTTTTCATGAATTTTACGAATTTCTACAAAAATTTGCAACTTTTTTTCCGACTGGACTGCTCCTTTAATAAGCCCTTACCAATCTCCACAATCATTTTTCAAATTACACAAAGTGACATTCGCATTTTCCAAGCACACTCCATTTTCGCATTGGAATTGGCCCGGCCGACAATTCCACCCTTTCAATGGATCGTCGCATAACGGTCCATCTTCATCACTTTCATCACGACAATCTGCAATCCCGTTACATGTCCAATTGCGCGGGATGCACTGGCCACTCTTGCAACGAAATTCTTCGAGCTCACATTGCCTGTGTTCACAGCCATTCGGCTCGTCACTCTCGTCCCAGCAGTCTGGCTCGCCGTCACAGAAATGTCGAAGTGGAATGCAGTCGGGCAATGAGCTTCGAGTTCTTTTGTTGGTGCATTGGAATTCGGAGTTTCGACATTGTTGGTGGAGCGAGGTGGATGAAGAGTTCGAGCAGTTTTGTTCGTCCGTTCCGGTGACTATAAATCAGAATAATTTTTTATGGGAAAGAAAGGATAATTCAAGTTGGACAAGGTGATTCAAAATTCTCTACACCCAGTTACAAAAACGTCTAATCCTAAAACATTAAACGAGTGTCTGTCTGTTTGTGCTATCTCCGTCACCTTATGTCCAACTCCGTCACGGCCTATACCAATCGATAGAGCTCGATGAGAGAAGAAAAATGACACCAAGATCATGAGAATACCCTTCAAGAATAATTTTTTAGCCCCATATCATGTTTAACGGAAGGATTATCATTGTAATTTGATATTAAATAATAAAGAGCCCGCATGGCCAAGTGGCGAAAACGCTTGGCACTTAAAATGTGCCCTCAGGTTCGATTCCCATCTACTTGAAAGCACACTGAACTCTGAGGCGCCCGGAAGCAAACACTCGGAGGTGCTTGAAAGCACTCGTAGTGTTTTTTCAATTTTGACGAATTTTTCAATTTTTTACGAATTTTTTCTGTTTTTGACGGATTTTTCAATTTTTGATGAATTTTTTCAATTTTTAACGAATTTTTTCAATTTTTGATGGATTTTTCAATTTTTAACGATTTTGTTCAATTTTTAACGAATTTTTTCAATTTTTGACGGATTTTTCTATTTTTGACGGATTTTTCAATTTTTGATGAATTTTTTCAATTTTTGACGAATTTTTGAAATTTTGACGGATATTTCAATTTTTGATGGATTTTTCAATTTTTAACGAATTTTTTCAATTTTGACGAATTTTTTCAATTTTTAACGATTTTGTTCAATTTTGACGAACTTTTTGAAATTTTGACGGATATTTCAATTTTTAAAGAATTTTTTCAATTTTCGCAAATTCTCATTTTTTTGAATCACCCTGTGCATAATCAAAAATATACCTTCATCCTGTGTCCCATCAACACAGTCATCAACCCCGTCGCAGACCCATCTCTTCGGAATACACGTCTTATTCCGGCACATAAACGACTTCGACAAGTCGCACTTCTCATTGCAGTCAACTTCGTCCGAGCCGTCTTCACAATCCTGTACTCCATTACACCGATTCTCTCTGCGAATACATGCCTTATCCGCAGCGCACATGAAATCGAATTTCGGATCACATTTTTTTTCGCACGACTCTTCGTCCGACCCTGAGGCACAATCCCTCGAGCCGTCACACACATAGACTTTTGGGATGCACGTCTCAGTGCCGGCACAACGATGCTCATCGGGTAGACACTGTCTCTTTTTGGGGCGGAAATTTGTCGGCGTTTTCATCACAGCACTGGAGCAGCCCTGCTCGTCCCAATCGTCCCAGCAATCGTTCGTCCCGTCACAGAACCATTCGGCCACGATGCACTGCGTTGTGTACGCGCAGTTGATCATGGTTTGATTCAAATGGCGGAGCTCCGAGCACTTCCGTTTCGGGCAGCCCATTTCATCGCTAGCGTCACTGCAGTCTTTTCGGTTGTCACATCGTTTCGCGTTGGAGATGCACATGCCGTTTTTGCATTTGAACTCGTGCTCGGCACATTCACAATTCAACTCGTCTTGGTGGTTTCGACAGTCGTTGTTCTTGTCGCATCGTTTCGACTTGGGTATACACACGCCGTTGCCGCATGAAAAATAGTCTTTCCTAAAATACAAATTTTTTATAAGTGTCGGGTTTTGGAAAAAGTTGGAAAAAAATTTTCAGTAAAACGTGCTAAAGCTGGAAAACGGGTTTGAATTTGGCCGAGTATTGACACGAAAACCCTGAATTTTACATTTTTTTAAAAATACGCTTAATTATTGGGTGTATTTAAAAAGATGGCATTCTTTATAGCTCAACGAGACGAACAAAACGATACCAAATTTTGATTTTTGTAAATTTTTCAGTTTTTGACAAATTTTTCAATTTTGACGGATTTTTCTATTTTTGACGATTATTTTCAATTTTTGACAAATTTTTTCAATTTTTACGAATTTTTTCAGTTTTTGACGAATTTTTCGATTTTTGACGAATTTTTTTCAATTTTTGACGAATTTTTCAATTTTTGATGAATTTTTCGATTTTGACGAATTTTGTCGATTTTTGACGAATTTTTCAATTTTGACAAATTTTTTCAATTTTTGATAAATTTTTCGATTTTGACGAATTTTTTAAATTTTTGACGAATTTTTTAATTTTTGACGGATTTTTTCAATTTTTGACAAATTTTTCGATTTTTTACGAATTTTTAGATTTTTTACGAATTTTTCAATTTTAGCGAATTTTTTTCAATTTTTTACGAATTTTTCGATTTTTGAAGAATTTTTAGACTTGATTTTATATAATTGTTTACCTGCAAACACGTTCCGCACAATACTCCAAGAATTCGTCCTCTCCATTCGGACACTCGGCAACCCCATCGCACGTCTCTTCATACGGAATACATCTTCCCGTGCTCGTGCACATGAATTGATCATCACTACAAATTCCCTGAATATTGCCCAAACATGTCTTCCCATCCGGTTGCAATTGCCTCTCTCCATGACAAACACAATGTGGTGCACCCGTTGCGGTCGTCCGGCAAGAATCTTCGCAGCCGAGTTTTTCGGCTTGTTTCGTGCACGCGTCTTCGTTACATTTGGCAACGTCGTCGGCCACGACGACGATTCCGAGTGGTTGGTCAGCCATGTTGCCTTTCATGATGACGGTGTCCGAGCCGGTGATTTTGTTGATCATGAGCACGGCGCGATGGACCCAATCGGTGTAATAGAGATGGTCGCCGTAAATGGCGAGACCGAATGGATGTGCCGGTGATTCATAGCGCCATGTGTTGTTGCCATTTTCAACAACAATCTTAAAATTGAAGATTCAGGAGGGAGGAGGAAGAAGAAGACTATGAAAAATGATATATTCGGAAAGTTGATGAAAAATGGAACATTTTTTGTTTTTACGGCATGTCCTGAATCGTTGTAGTTTTTGGGATAATTGCGTTTGAAGTTGGCGATTTTTGAAAAATCTGTGTATTACAACGAAAATATGATTAGAAAATTCGTCCCTGAATCAATAAAAGTTGTGTATTAAAAAATTTTTCGCTTTCATCGACTAACGAAACTGCCAAAAAAATTGAATTTTCGCGTCAATACACAACTTTTATTGATTGAGAGAAGAATTTTTACTGCGTTCATGTTTTCGTTGTAATACACAGATTTTTCAAAAATCGCCAACTTCAAACGCAATTTTCTCGGAAACAATAACTTCGTCGGAAACGATAGACGATGCTCATGCGAGGTTGATGAAAAAACTGTTCATGATTTCGTTGTAATACTCAACAAGTTTGTGTATTACAACGAAAACATGAGCAGTTTTAAACGCGATTTTCTCGGCAACGATAACGATTCAAAGGTTGTCGTAAAAACAAAAAATGCTCCATTTTTCATGAAATTTTCGAACTTTTTCATAGTGTTTTTTAGTGGACTGGTCCTTTAAATTTGACACCAAACTTTTAAATATGAGTATTTTGAGCACCATATAATAAATAACCTTACCTCCCGATGCGAGCCATCAAAATCGGCACGTTCAATCTTATCCAACCTTGCATCACCCCAGTAGAGCTTATTCGCCGCAAAATCAATCGCAATCGAATTCGGCGTCTGTATGCCAGTGACAATGATCTTTTCTCGTTGATACCCACTAAAGTAGACTTGTTCTATGCTCGGCATGTCATTCCGCCAATTGGTAAAGTAGATCATCATCCGACATGGGTCGATGGCAATACCCCTGGGCTTGTCCAACTCACCCAGTGCTAACACAATAGTTGGTTTTTTGGGGTAGTTCTTGGTGTTTAAGTCGGATAAAGAGACTCGTTGGATGGAATTTGGCGCTGTGAAGTAGATGTCTCGGTGGATGTCGTCGAATGCGATGCCCTCGACTCGACCAACGTCTAAAATTTTTTAAAATCAAGTTTTCTACAAGTATTCGGATGTTTTATAAAATTTCCAGGCACGTATGTCATCTGGATGGCTAACTAGTATTTTCGTGAATTTAGATCTCATACCTAAAATTCAATTTTGAGCAAAAATTTCGATTTTTGAGCAAAATTCGATTTTTGGCCTAAAAACGGTAACAAAAGCGTCGTAACAAATTAGTGAGAGCCCTCACCCAGATGAAATAAGTACCAAAAATTTTCTTCACAACCAACCTTGAGCCACAACAAAATACTCCGACTTATCATACTTCACGGCAACAATTCGATTCGCTTGCACATCACTGAAAATCAGCTGAAGCCTCTTCACATCCACTGCCAACGCGACCGGATTTCGGATAATCTCCGACTCTGCAATGGGTGGAAAAGCTGAGAGAATATCCTTCCGTTCAATAGCAGCCGCAATGGACAGATGCTTGTCGGATTGTATGGCGCCGAACGTGGGCGCGAACTCGATTCCAGAGCCACGGGCAAAAGCAATAAATGTTTTGTAGAGTTCGCAGGTTTTGCCATTTGGGGAGAGCTTGCTGTAGACGCAAGCACATTTCGGATGGGTTTGGCCTATGTGGAAACAGAATTGTTGACAGCCACCGTTTTCTTTCGCACATGGATTTGTGGTCTCGTCGTTTTCTATGTATACTAAAAAGAAATTTTTACATGTAGGGGGTCAAAAAATCTTAAAATCCGGAGCTACTACACAATGGGGGGGGGGGGGTCACTCACATGAGGCAGGATTTATACTTCCGTCGCGTCGCGACGGAAGTATAAATCCTGCCTGAAAAATTTTTTCTGAAAATGACACCTCTAGGGGTAAAAACATGCGAGTAGTCCGAATTTGATATTTTCGAAGAGAAAAAATGCTTCCCTGATTCAGGGAAAGCATTGTATTGAAGCGAAAAGCCGCAAAAATGCGATTTTGCTCAAGAATTGAATTTTTTGTTCAAAATCGAATTTTTTTTTCTCAAAAATCGAATTTTTGCTCAAAATCGAATTTTTTTATCTGCTTTTCAGGCGAAAATTCGATTTGGTTGCATTTTCGCTTCAATAAATACACCGTTTTCCCTGAATCAGGATCAGATAAGCATTTTCATGCTTCGGCAATGCGCGCAATCGATTCCATCGCACAACGTTACTCCTATATGGATCCTTTTTAGAAAATTTTCGGGTCCAAAATCATGTAAAAAGTCGTAGAACTTTTCGATCAACCTAATATTGCGTGCATGGCTTAATGGATAGGACGCTGGCCATTCATGTTATTGGCTCTGGTTCGATCCTACCAGGGTCGAAATTTTATTTTAGCAAAATTACACCTTTAATATCCCGAATCGAAGTTTGCGTCGTGCCAATCATATCATTTGTCTCATTCGAGACTCCTTGTCCCTTGTTGTCCACAGATGCCTTGTAAATCTTGCCACGATTTGTATAATACAATACACTGTTCCACGCCACTATACTATCGTAATTGAACGAATTTTGTGCTACTTTTCTTTCATTTCCTCCATCATAGCCAACAGACATGATAGTCTTCGCTGCTGTGGTGATGTAAAAGATTTTCTTGGCCTTCGAATCGATTGAGATTTGTCTGATATTAGGCTGGTTCGAGACAACACGTTTGATGTCGGTGCCATCGAGTCGGCAACGTTTGATTCCGTCGTAAGCGACCCAGAAAAGGTAGCCTGAGTCTGAAAATTTTTAGATTAATGAAAGTTACGCTGGCCGAACACGCATGTGTTTCAAACGGACATTAGTAAAATAAAATTTTTCAACAAAACTTTCAAGCGTTTCAAAAAAATTTTGAAAAACAATCACAAATTCAACAAAATTGCACCCTGAATTGCAATTATACAGGGTGTCCGGAAATAAACCGACCCTCCCCCATAAAACAGTCGATTTTGTTTGAATTTTTGATTGAAGTTCGGCGATCTTATGCTTACTCACACCTCGTTCGTGCATTCTAATAATAGCAGGACGAAATATGTTCATTTTTAACACTAAAAAACTGTATAAATTTAACTCCAATCAAAAATTCAAACAAAATCGACTGTTTTATGGGGGCTCGGTTTATTTCCGGACACCCTGTATCTAATTTTTGGCACGAAAATCTTATATTTTAGGGTCTAGGAGGCGTTTTCAAGGGTTTCCGATGCGCACAATCGATTTCTCGCATAAAAAATACCCCTAATGAGTCATTTTGGAGAAAAAATTTTTTGAAATTTTTCTCCAAAAAATGAACAAATAGCGGTTTTTTTGGAATACCATGTACCTGCATCAATGCCCAAGTTAGTAATCGTTTCATTCTGTTCCCGAAGCACCACGAATCTCAAGTCTTCGGAATCCGGATGAAGCACTTCAATCGTTGCGCTCATTGTTTTCCCAGGAAACATGGGAAGATATGAGCTGACATAAATGTAGCCGGTGACGGGGTCGACCGCGATTCCCGAATAGCGTGGGATCTCTCCTCTTAAAAGTCTTGAAACTTGATTGGTGTTGTTTAAGCCGACCGACCAGACTTCATTGAGCTTTGAGTCGATTAGATAAAGTCTAGAACGTTTTGGGTCGACGTCGATATAGCGGGGTTGGAATAAGGCTGCCTGATTTCCTAAAAAGTACATATATTTTTTTGTTTAACACTCGAACGGCCAAAACCCAAAAGGGGTGGGATCGAAGCAACTTTTCATGCTGAAAACGATGGCGACAAAATTTTTCGAAATAAAGTTCCATGGGGGTCTACGGGGCTCGGAAGTTGGGAATATGTGAAGTTTGGTACTTTGCAGAAAAATGGCTCTATCTACGGCTAGAAAGCGCATCTGGCAAGTTAAACAACGCCGGTGACGCTGGTTCAATTCCCGTCAGAGATAATAAGTCTTTGCATGTGCACCGCTTCAATATACCCACCTCAACCCTGAATCAGGGTCGGGGTAAATTTTTTCATTCCTTGAAAATGCGCGCAATCGATTCCTCGCATAGGAAAACCCCGTTTTCTGATGAAAATTCGAATTTTAGTTCATTTTCGCTTTAATATACCCACCTCGTCCCTGAATCAGTAAGCGTTTTTACGCTTTGGGAATGCACGCAATCGATTCCCCGCATAAAATTACGTCTAGGCAAAAAATTTTATCCGTTTTTGGACACTGCAAAAAGAATTGGCTTCTAGCGGGATCGAACCTGCGGACCCGAGTTGTTTAACTTCCCAGATCTGATGGGATCGCTCTTTACAGGGGTCGGGGAACTTTTTTAGGATTATGGTTGGAAACAGATTTTACCTGTGATCGAAACCGGAATTGGTATTGAACTCGAACCATCAACCAAATTCCAAAACAACTCATTCGTAATTGTTACGAAAAGCAATCGTTGCGATGGCGCTAGACATTTTCCTCCAACTCGATTGTACCCATCGGCACAAACACATTTTGGTGCAGGAGGTGAGCGAATGCAAATGTGGTCACATTTTTGTTGGGCACAGCCCCTCTCATCTTCGTCGTCGTCAATGATTGTCTTGTCCATGAGTTTCATGGCGACGATATTTTTGTGGTTTTCTCGAAGAGTTCGGATGGATTTTCGAAGTTCATATGAGATTCTACCGGCGACCAGGGAGCTTGAGATCATCCGAGCTTTTATGTCTCCTAAAATTTAAAAAATCAAGAGATCGAGTGGTCGAGTCCCGAATCGGGACTCCAGACTCGATCGCGAAGATTTTGCCTAGGTGTCGTGGTTATTATAATAAGTTTCCGCGCAAAAAAAGTTCGCATGTGATGGCCAAATGGTTCAAGGCGCGTGCATCATTTGGATTGACTCCGCGGTCTCAAGTTCGAGTCCACCTGGATCCCTTAGGTTTAGGATAAGGCCTAGGATTAAGATTAAGCTTAGGACTAGGCTTGGGCTTAAGCTAAGGCTAAGGCTTAGGCCTAAATTTAAGCCTAAGCCTAGGCTAAGGCCTAAGCTTAAGCCTAAGCCTAGGCTTAAGTTTGGGCTTAGGCTTAAGCTAAGGTCTAGGCTTAAGATTAATCTTAGGTTTGGGCTTAAGCTTAGGCCTTAGCTTAAGCCTAAGCTTAAGCCTAGGCTTAAGCTAAGGCCTAAGCTTAAGCCTAAGCCTAGGCTTAAGTTTGGGCTTAGGCTTAAGCTAAGGTCTAGGCTTAAGATTAATCTTAGGTTTGGGCTTAAGCTTAGGCCTTAGCTTAAGCCTAAGCTTAAGCCTAGGCTTAAGCTAAGGCCTAAGCTTAAGCCTAAGCCTAGGCTTAAGTTTGGGCTTAAGATTAAGCTTAGGCTTGAGCTTAGTTAAAAATGCTTTCATGACCCTGATTCAGGGAGGACATAAGTGTATAGAAACGAAAATTCACAAACATACCTGAAAGTTTATCGTAGAAAATCAACTCGTTTCCACCATCATCCAACGCAATCAAGGCAGGAATCGCTACAGTACTATCATCCGAGAAATTCACCTTTTGCATTGACATAGAAGACAACTCGAGCACCCTGGTGACATTCAATACTGGTTGTGTCCAGAACAGCTTCTTCATGTAGAAGGTGAGTGAAGCCGCGTCTTTTGTGGCATTTATGTCGTTGAGATTTTTCGAGATGTCACTCAGTTTTCGGCCATCTTTTGTAGCCTTGAATAAGGCTGGTGGGTCGTAGCCGGTGTCGAACCAGTACATTTCTCCATCGGTTAGGACAAGATCTTTCGGCTGGCGGAGCTCTTTGGTGGATTTGGAGTCGACGATGGTTTTGCGGAACGCTCCGTCGAGAGTTACGACGGAAATAGAGGAGTAGGAAAAGTTGTTGATTTTCATCCAGGATGTGAAATAAAGCAGGCCTAAAAAAAGCCATGGCTTAAAAATGAAAGGTCAATTTTTAACGCCTTACAAAGGTACTCCGCCCTCCCCCACAGGTATTGACGTACTCCCGGGGGGAAGGTCGGCCCCCCACGAAATCTGAAAAATAAAAATTTTTGTCCTAATGGTCCCCGTATGTTTTTGTCTAAGCCTAAAGCTTAAGCCTAAGAGGGCGGAGTGCCTTTATTAATTTTTTTCTTTAAATTTTTTTGTCCCTACCTAAATGTGAGTCCACAGCCATGCCATAGACGTTAGGCGCACTCGATCTCACCAAAACCTCTGGCTCGGTACTACCCGTCATGTTGAGTTTGTAAATCTTTCCTGAAGAGCTGTCCGCCCAAAACAGGAGACTGGTTTTTGGGTCGACTGCCAACGCAGAGAAATTTTCTTCATTTTTGCCAGCCAACAAAGGAAATACCACTTTGTTTGGGTAGTCCATGTCAATAGCTGTGATGGTGGAGGTGGTTGCGAAAACCAGCGTTTCATTTATTGGTATACATCTAAAATAGACTCGAAAATCCTTTGCATGTTTCGGGGAAAATTTATTGAAACGAAAGGCCAGATATCATAAAATTCAAAAAATACAAGTTTAGGCATAGGCCTAAGCCTAGGCTTAAGCTTAGGCCTAAACCTAGGTCTAAGCTTAAGCCTAGGCCTTAGCCTAAGCCCAAACCTAAGCTTAGGCTTAAGCCTAAGCCTAGGCTTAGGCTTAAACCTAGGCTTATGCCTAAGCTTAGTTCTTAGCTTAAGCCTAGGCTTAAGCTTAAGTTTAGGCCTAAGCTTAGGCTTGAACCTAGGCTTAGGGTTAAACCTAGGCCTTAGCTTAAGCCCAAGCCCAAATCTAGGCCTAAGCTAGTCCTTAGTTTAAGCCTAAGCCCATCTTAGGCTTAAGCTTAAGCTTAAGTTTAGGCCTAAGCCTAGGCTTAGGCTTAGGCTTAGGCTTAAGCTTAAGCTTAAGCCTAGGCTTAAGTTTTTTCGACTCAGTAAAAATTCAAATACCTTGTCCTGTCATTAGGTGGACCCCTTTTCTCTAAAATCATCATATGCGGGCATGCACATCTTCGCTCCGTTGCACTTTCAATCAGGCACAAATGTGAACAATCGCCATTGTTATCCCGACAAGGATTCCGAAACGCTTTCGGCTGCCTTGAACTATGCACAATTTTCAAGTCGAACGGCTGGTTCGACGTATTTTCGACGAGTGTAATCCCCGTGCCGTTCCATTTATTCGCTCTGTAGATATCCGTGCTCCTCCAGTCCGTCCAATAGATATGGTTCTCGAAGACAACGATGGCAAATGGGTGCGCCATATAGTTGGAATCACGTAGGATTTCCCTGTGATCTTTACCATCATAGGTAATCGAGTGGACACTGTCCGATTTCGCATCGATCCAGTAGATCCGTTCGGCTAGATAGTCACAAGTTAGGCCGTTCGGCCAGCCTCCACTTTCGATTTGGGAGACGTTGAATAGAATTTGGCGGTTGTTGCCGGCCATGGTCGCTCGCTCGATGCGAGGATTTTCTTCTTGCCAATCCGTCCAAAACATCAAGCCCTTGCTGGGGTCTAATGCCAAAGCGCGGAGGTTGTACATGTCGTTTTTGAGCACGGTAGCGGTATAGGTGCCGTCAAAGTTGACAACCTAAAATTAAAATTTAAAGGTCCAGTGGGGGAAAAAAGTTGCCATATTCGGAAAGTTCATGAAAAATGGAGCATTTGTTGTTTTTACGGTAAATTCTGAATCGTTGTAGTTTTCGAGATAGTTGCGTTTGAAATTTTGAATTTGTGTACATGTTTTCGTTGTAATACACAAATTTTTTGCGGAAAAATCGATTTTTGCATCGAATTTTTTGGAAAAATTTGAATTTTTTGTGAAAAATTGATTTTGTGTGTTTCGCTCATTGCTCTTGGGGAGGGGGCTGCCTCTTTCCGACAACAGATGACCAACAAAATAGATTTTTAATATTCATGATTGTTGTATTTCGTATTTATACCTGTATCTGATCCAATAAGCTATCAACCCAGTATAAATTCTCGCCTAGCCAATCCACCGCTAGGCCTTCAGCCGTCCATATGCCATATGTGACAATCGGCTTGATGCCCGTCAGAATTCCCCCATTCAAGCGTCCGCTGAAGATTTGATCCTTGTTGATATCCGACCAGAACAGTCGAACACTCGACGCATTTTCATAATAGTAGTCAATAGCAATGGTGTTTCGTAGGTGTGAGAGTAGAGGAAGGCTTAATTGGGTGATACTGGAGCCAAGAAGGTTTGGTTGGTCGGTGGAGCCGATTTTTCCGGAAATTTTGACTAGTCTAAAAAAGTGCACTTGGGTAAAGAGATACAATTTTTGATGAATTTTTCAATTTTTTTTTACAAATTTTCGATTTTTTACGAATTTTTCAATTTTTGTCGAATTTTTCATTTTTTACTAATTTTTTGAA
>OZJO01000009.1:40556-53208 GCA_900406225.1 Acrobeloides nanus
ATATTCGGAAAGTTCATGAAAAATGGAGCATTTGTTGTTTTTACGGTAAATTCTGAATCGTTGTAGTTTTCGAGATAATTACGTTTGAAATTTTGAATTTGTGTACATGTTTTCGTTGTAATACACAAATTTTTTGCGGAAAAATCGATTTTTGCATCGAATTTTTTGTGAGAAATTGATTTTGTGTGTTTCGCTCATTGCTCTTGGGGAGGGGGCTGCCTCTTTCCGACCCCAGGACAACAGATGGCCAGCGAAATGGATGTTTAATATTCATGATTGTCGTATTTCGTATTTATACCTGTATCTGATCCAATAAGCTATCAACCCAGTATAGATTCTCGCCTAGCCAATCCACCGCTAGGCCTTCAGCCGTCCATATGCCATATGTGACAATCGGCTTGATGCCCGTCAGAATTCCCCCATTCAAGCGTCCGCTGAAGATTTGATCTTTGTTGATATCCGACCAGAACAGCCGAACACTCGACGCATTCTCATAATAGTAGTCAATAGCAATAGTGTTTCGTAGGTGTGAAAGTAGAGGAAGGCTTAATTGGGTGATACTGGAGCCAAGAAGGTTTGGTTGGTCGGTGGAGCCGATTTTTCCGGAAATTTTGACTAGTCTAAAAAAGTGCACTTGGGTAAAGAGATACAATTTTTGATGAATTTTTCAATTTTTTTTACAAATTTTCGATTTTTTACGAATTTTTCAATTTTTGTCGAATTTTTCATTTTTTACTAATTTTTTGAAACAATTGATAGGCAAAAATTTGTCACGAAATTTTAAGGGGAGTTTGCTTGTACAACGCTTTATAATTTTCTATAAAATTTTCGACCCTGGTGGGATTGAACACGCTCCAATAACATGAATGAAGCATCCTAGCCAGTTGGCCATGCGCACCCAGATTTTTTCCCTCGCCATGCACCATAACTTCTTATATCTCTGTTTACCTTATATCATGCCGATTCGTGTAAATCAAATACGGATCGTCAACCGCTTTCGATTTACACGTAAATTTATCCGCCAACAACTCATATCCCGCCGCACAATGACAATGCTTCGAAGAGCCATGTCTTTCACACAGCTGGCTGCACGCTCCGAAATCGCACGGATCCGCTTTTCTACACGTAATTCCATCGTCGTTCAATGCATAGCCTTCATTGCAGGCACACACATAACCGGTGGGTCGATTGAAGCACGATTGCTGGCAGGTATTGTCGCGGCAAAGTTTTTCTTGGCACAAAAAGTCCTCATCGTCCTTATCCGGACAGTCGTATTTTCCATCACAGACATGGGTTGGTGGAAGACATAGGTGGCGGGAGTCGTTTCGGCACAAGTAGTTTGGTGAAATGCACCGGTCTGGGTTGGGTATTGCGTTTCTAGCTAAAAGAAAAATTTTAGAGATGATAAGGCAAAACTTGGGCTACACCAACTTTTTCAACTAACAGCGACATGGATGTTTGTGTTACTTTGGGCTTGGGCTTAGGCTTGAGCTTAGGCTTAGACTTGGGTTTAGGCTTAAGATTGGGCTTAGGTTTAAACTTAGGCTTGGGCTTAGGCTTGGGTTTGAGCTTAGACTTAGGCACAAATGCCGGGGCGCAAATGTGAAAGTGCAAATGTCAGGTGCGTGAGGTGTAAAAGCCCCCCCCACCCGGCCGAAATCACCAACTACTTACAACAACCCCTTTCATCCGAACCATCAGGACAGTCACTATGCGAGTCACAGAGAAATTTCTTCAGAATACATTTGCTCGAGTCGTTGCACCGGAAATAGTCCACCGATTTGCATTTCAACTCGGGACAATCCTCTTCATCCGAGCCATCCAGGCAATCCATTTGTCCATCACAACGGAACGCCTCTCGGATACACCGATCGGTGCGCTTGCATTTGAACTGATTTATATACGGGCAGTCGAATGAATTTGGGTGGAAGGATTTTCTACATGTGATGTTGTCTTCATCGAACCCATTTTCACAATCGAGGACCCCATCGCAACGGTATTTGATGTTCATACAAGGGCTGTGCTCGTCGCACCGGAACTCCATGCCTTCGATGCAGCCCTAAAAAGGTTTTCAATAAACTAGAGAAAAAAGTATTTCAACAGTAATGATTTTATTCCATGTGAATTTGGTAAAACTCCTTATTGCTATAGAAGAGTTGTTAGATTAACTAAAGATAGCGAAATTTTTTTTGGCTACCATGGAACTTTTTATAGAATCAGGCAACGTGTACATTGAAATGAAAAGAAACGTGGATCCTTATATAGCTTTTTGATGCATCCCTGCGTGGTCGTATGGTGGGAAAATCAGGATTAGTACTAACTACTACAGATTACTACTACTGCAGACTACTACTACAAACTACTACAACAAACTACTACAACAAACTACTACTGCAACTACTACTACTACATACTACTACAAACTACTACTACTACTACTACTACAGACTACTACTACAAACTACTACTGCAGACTACTACTATATACTACTACAAACTACTACTACTACAGACTACTACTACAAACTACCACTACATACTATTGCTACTACACAACTACTACATACTACTACAAACTACTACTACTACTACAGACTACTACTACAAACTACTACTATATACTACTACAAACTACTACTACTACAGACTACTACTACAGACTACTACTACAAACTACCACTACATACTATTGCTACTACACAACTACTACATACTACTACAACAAACTACTACTACATACTATTGCTACTACAAACTACTACTACATACTACTACTGCAGACTACTAATACAGACTACTACAAACTACTACTGCATACTACTACTACAGACTACTACTACATATGACTACAAACTACTACTACAGACTACTACTCCAAACTACTACTACATATTGCTACTACAGACTACTACTACTGTACTAAATAATCCTTATTTTCCCGCCATACGACCACATAGGGATGCATCAAAAAAGCTATATGTTCAAATTGGATAATTTTGGTGTCATTTTATTAGCCTTGCCGAGTTATAAAAAAAGTATTCTATGTCTTTTTTGTATGAAAAATTTAGCATCTTTGTAAAAAAATTTTGTTTGATAAATTTGAATTTTGTTGTGTATTGACGCGAATACTTGGGAATAGTTTAACAACATAAAAATCCTTCGGTTTAACTCAAAACACATATGTATTGACCAAAGTTGTTCAGAATTTTGTGCTCTACAAGTTGGGTTCATGTTTTCCACGAAAATGGATTTTTTTACTTTAAAAAAAATCTATTTTCGTGGAACTAGTCCTTTAATCTTCTATCTTACTTCATGACAATGAAGCTCATCCGAGCCGTCTCGACAATCCTCTTGCCCGTCACAAACAAATGTGTTCGAAATACACTTCCCATTCAAGCATTGAAATTGGCCAATGCCGCAGTTGGGCCGATCGCATCCCAGTTCATCGGAGACATCCGTCTCACCGCAATCTCTTACGCCGTCGCATTTCCATTTTTGTGGAATGCATTTTTTGGAAATTTCGCATAGGAATTTGTTCTTGGGACAAGATGGTTTCTGCTGGCATAGCCCAGGAGCTTCGTCCTCTTTGCCGCGACAATCTGGGTCGCCATCACACACCCATTGTTGATCGATGCACTGATTCGAAGGGCAACGGAATTGTTCCTGAGACTCGCACTAAATTTTTTATTGGGATGATTTTTATTGAGGATCGTCGTAGACTTTTACATGAATTTAGGATCAGAAATTTTTTTCTTAAAATTAACCATATAAGAGTGATTTTATGAGCGAAATCGATTATGTGCTTGCCGAAGCCTTGACCCTGAATCAGGGATGGTGGTAAGTGTATTAAAGCGAAAATGAACTAAAATTCAAATTTTCGTTGGAAAACCGGTTGTTTAGGGGTTTTTCTAGGCGGGAATCGATTACGCGTGTTTTCGAAACATGAAAACGCTTCCTTGACCCTGAATCAGGGATGGTGGTAAGTTTATTAAAGCGAAAATGGACTAAAATTCGAAAAAAATTTCGTACAAAAATTAGAAAAACCCTTAAAAATCCGTTTTTCCGACGAAAATTCGAATGTTGGAAAGGCCATTTTTTGAGATTATTTTCTGCGTGGGGGACACTAATTAGTTCCCCTCTTCTATAAAATTTCCATGAGACTATACCTTAAAATCTTTGCACGCGCCACCCTCGGAACTATCTTCATCCGAGCCATCACCGCAATCGTCGTCCCCATCGCATAACAAGGAATGATCGATACATTGCTTATTCCTCTTGCACTCGAACTGAATCGCCGGATCACACCGACTTTCAGGCACGTGTGTCTCATTCAAAATGCATTTCTTGCCATCATTCGGATCCACATAAAACCCATTGGCACAGCCACACGAAGGCGAAGTGCAATTCCGATTTTCCCCGCAATTTACATGGAAGCATAACTGTTCACAACCGCCGTTGGAATTCGAGCAAGATGTGGTTGGCATTTTCTTGGTGGGGTCGAAAATGTGCAACTCGAAAATGGGTGAGCTGTCTTGAAATATGGTACGAGGGCTTCGTTTGAATTCGCCGTTCGAGTCGAGTTCGACCATGTTGATCTTTGAGACGCGGAACTCGCTCCAGAACAAGAAGTTGTTGTACACAGCAATACCATATGGGTGGTTGATGACGTCGCCTTGGATGATGATCTAAATTTTTTGAGTTTTTCGATTTATGTCGAATTTTTCAATTTTTGTTGAATTTTTCAATTTTTTTGCGAACTTTGCAATTTTTGATGAATTTTTCAATTTTTTACGAATTTTTAGACTTTTTGCACTTGTTTGGAACATACTTGCCGACTCAAGCCAGTAAATCTGGCCCTTTCAACCGTGCCATAATAAGCATCACACCAATAGAGCCAATCATTTTCGTAATCTATCGTCAAGCCATTCGGCCAGTGGATATTTTTATTGATCAATACCATACGTTGGCTTCCATCCAATTTGGCGCGCTCGATTTTCGACTTTGACCAATCAATGTAGTGATTATCTGTCCAGTCCGTCCAAAAGATATAGCTTTTAGTGGCGTGCACAACAACGGCACGTGGATTGGAGAGGTCATCTTTGATTAGGGTTTTGCGTGTGTGTGGTTTTTCGACAGAGACGACGCCGATTTGCGAGAGACCTTGGTCGGTCCAGTAGAGATTGCCGCTGGAAACGTCTAATGCCATGCCTTCGCAGTTGTTTAGACCTAAATGTGTTGGGTATAACTCTTGAAAGGACCAGTCCGGTCGGAAAAAAGTTGCCAAATTTTTGTTGATATTCGAAAAGTTCATAAAAAATGGAGCATTTTTTATTTTTACGGTAATTTCTGAATCGTTGTCGTTTTCGAGATAATTGCGTATGAAGTTAGCGATTTTTGAAATTTTGTGTATTACAACGA
Organism: Acrobeloides nanus; assembly: GCA_900406225.1. Taxonomy (NCBI): domain Eukaryota; kingdom Metazoa; phylum Nematoda; class Chromadorea; order Rhabditida; family Cephalobidae; genus Acrobeloides; species Acrobeloides nanus. The sequence continues at coordinate 45,975 of OZJO01000009.1, forward strand.
AAATATGTACATGATAGTTTTTCCCTGAATCAATAAAAATCTGTATATTGAGAAGAAAATGAACTTTCTGACTATACACAAAAATGGCAACTTTTTTTCCGATCGAACTGGACCTCAGGTTTTCTTTTTTGAAAATTCTGAAGGCGGGATGTGTAAAATTTGTTACCTTGATCCAACACCACCACCGACTCGCCACCAAAAATCCCCTTCCTATAAATGGTATAATTCTTCGCATCACTGTAGTAGAGCGTCTTAGCTTTCATGTCAATCGCCATCGACGTGGGCCTCCGCAGCCTCAAAATCGTGGGCATTGCCGACGCTTCCATGCTAATATTCCCTTGCGCATTCATGGCATCTTCAATAGAAAGACCAGAAATGCTGCCCGGAAGGGTTCTTCCAAAAATCAACACTGGCTTATCATGGGAATACTCGGCGACACACTTCTTGCCATTTTCCATCGATTTGAAGCCTTCTTGGCATCGGCATTCGGCTCGAGGTATGGTCACATTTTTCCTAGATTTTTCATCGAATTTCGAATCATACAGTGGAAGACAAATATGGGCACAACCACCATTGGAAATTTTACATGGGTGATTGGCTAAAATTCGAACAAAAAAATTTGGGCTTTACAGGGTGTGTCGAAAAAAAGCAGGAATTTTGGCGATTTTTTCATGTTTTTTTCCATTCCCGAAGCTTGAAAATGCTTCCCTCAGGAAAGTAAGTGTGTAAATTTGTATTTTTAGCTTTTATATACACAATTACATTCCTGAATCAGGGTCAGGGAAGCATTTTCAAGCTTCAGGAATGCGCGCAATCGATTCCCCGCATCGAAAAACCCCAAAAACGATTATTTTCACATAAAAACTAAAAAGTTTGATTTTCGCTTCAATACACTGATCCTGAATCAGGGAAGCATTTTCAAGCTTCAAAAATGCGCGCAATCGAAACAAAGTTCCCCTATATGGATCATTTTTAGGATTTTTGAAAAAAATTTTCGGGTCGAAACAACATGAAAAATCGCCCAAATTCCAATTTTTTTATACACCCTGCACTGAAAACAAGAATATTTTACCATCCGGTTGTTGTTGCCGATGAAAAACGATGAGCTTTTGGATTTTGATAGTAATGGCAGAGGAGTCGTTGACGACAGGAATTTGATCATTTTCAGCCAATCTGTCGACTCTGATAATTTTTTCTAACGACGATGACCCATAAATGTATTGCTCGAAAACGTTGATAGAAGTCATACTTTTGAACTAGAAAAATTTTATTTTCACCTTTCATTTCGTAAATAGTCTGTTTGGTCAGGGTGCTAGCAGTTTAAAAAACACAGTTGACATTCTGTGTAGCTCGACGAGACGAACAAAACGACACCAAATTTATCCAATTTGATAATTGTTTTGGGTTATTGAAACGAAAACATGAATCAGGGTTTTCGCTTCAATAACCCAAAACGATTATCAAATTGGATAAATTTGGTGTCGTTTTTTTCGTCTCGACGTATCCGTTTTTTCAATTTTTGTAATTTCGATTTTTGACGAATTTTTCAATTTTTATTGTCATTTATGGGACTTGATGAATGAAAGCATTACAGCGTGACTACTAGCAATATGCCTCCTTTTATAGGTCTTATCATAATCAATCGACTGGACCACTTCTAAATAGGTATCAAACCAATAGACCGTTCTCGTAACTGGATCTACCGTAATCCCTAAAATTTCGTAAATTTTCTTTTCAATATACAAACTTTTTGATAACAACCTTTTGGATGCACAACCATGCCATCGGTCATCTGGAGCATTTCCGAACCGTCTAGCGTTATCCTCCAAATTCCGGCATTTTGAGCTCCTAATTCTGTTATGAACAAGTAGCTAAAATAAATCATGTGATAGTTTACCAGTAGGAGGGGGGGGGGGGGGGGAGTACACCGGTCCCTCAGGATGGATAGATGGCCTTTCACGGGGTACGGAGGGGAGTACACCAGTCCCTCAGGATGGATGAATGAATGGTCTTTCACGGGGTACGGAGGGGGGTACATGATAAAAAATTAATCATTCAAAGAAAAAGAGTGGTGAGAAGGTACTATACCCCCCCCCTAGGTGACCTATGGTGAGAGGATTTGTTCAACAACAAAAAAAATACCCATTCGTGGGATCAACGACCATAGCCTCGGGTTTGTCCAAGCCTTTCTTTCGAATATCCACACAAAATTCCATTGTCTCGCCATTACAGACAAAAATCCTGACATTGAGGACATCGAGAAACCACCAATTATTCCCAATCCAGTCGTATTCCAACGCACTGATGTCTAGAAAAATTGAAAAATTTAAGAATTCATCAAAAAATCAAATTGTAATTTGTGTTCATGTTTTCGTTGTAATACACAAACTTGTTTGAATTTTTAGCAGAAAAATCGATTTTTTAAATTTTCATCAAATGAATATTGTAGCAGTTTTTTCTAGCTACATAAGACGAACAAAATGCCACCAAAATTATCCAATTTAAACATTGTTTTGGATTATTGAAACGAAAACATGAATCAGGGTTTTCGTTTTAATAACCTAAAACATTGTTCAAATTTGATATTTTTGGTGTCATTTTGTTCTCATTTAGCTATAAAAAATTGCTACAATGTTCATTTTATGAAAGTTTAAAAAATCGATGTTTTCGCAAAAATTCAAAAAAATTTGTGTATTACAACGAAAACATGAATTCAAATTTCATACGCAATTATCTCGAAAACTACAACGATTCAGAGGTTGTCGTAAAAACAAAAAATGCTCTATTTTTCATGAACTTTCCGAATATATAACTTTTTCATAGAGTTTTTTTCCGAGTTGACTGGTCCTTTAAGAATGTAACAAAATTCTTTTTTTTCTTCTTTCTTACCATCTACATCAAACGCCGGCTTAATCCATGCCCGATTCGAATCGAACGCTAACTTCGAGTCGATTGAAGTACACTCCACATAACTTTCACTAGTTGTTCCCGTATAGCGTTTTGTGACCTAAAATTTTTTATATGAGAAATTTTTTGTATGTGTGCAAAAAGAGAATACCCAACAAATGCGCCGCCGTCGATGAGCATAGCCTATCGCTTGGACATCCGCTTCCTTCATATGACCCAAGACGAGACCATTTAAGTCATCTAATTTCTTGTGAACAATTTCACCCCACCCAACGATCACTGCAGTTGCTGGCTCATTTTGAGGTACTAAATTTGAAAAATTATTTTAAAAAAAAGTGGGAGCTACTATACACAATGGGGGTAAAAACATGCGGAGAATCTGAATTTGACATTTTCGAAGCGAAAAAACGCTTCCCTGATTCAGGGAAGACCTGTGTATTGAAGCGAAAAGTAAAAAAATCGCAAGGGAAGTGTTTTTTCGCTTCGAAAATGTCAAATTCGGATTCGTGTTTTTACCCCTAGAGGGATCGTTTCCAGAAAAAAAATTTTCGATTTTTTCAATTTTTTTGACCCCCCCTGTTGTGTAGTAGCTCCAAAAATTTTTGTATTTCCTACCATTAACAGCATTGCAAAAAGTCCCATTCTCCAACTCAAACCCCTCGGCACATGAGCACTCATATCCCTTGTCCATGGACTTTGTAGCCACGAGATTTGTGCACAACTGTACACAAACCGGTGGCTGTCCCAACTTGATCCTCTCGCATTCATCCTCATCTTGGCAATCGTCGCCAACTGGGACCTGGCCCGCCGGGCAAAAGCATTGCATGCCCGCATCCAAAGTCGGTTTTGCGCCATATTTACAAAACTTTTTCTCCTTTCTAGTTGGTTGTGCGGAACTTTGGCACAACTCATGTTCATCCGAACCGTCTTCACAGTCGCGCTTGCCATCACAAAAATTTTGAACGGGTACACACTTGGCGCCTTCGATGCATTTGTGCTTGCCAGGTGGGCATGTGGTGTGCTGATCGCAATCGGCTTCATCGGACAGGTCATCTTGGCCGTCTTGAGTGCCACCACAATCGTACTCGCCGTCACAGCGATAGCCTCTGGGTAGGCATCTGCCAGTGATATCGCATGTGAATTGACTACCAGGGCATTTCTTTCTAGCTAAAATTGATTATAAATTTTTGATGGGAATCGATTGCGCGCATTCCCGAAGTGTGAAAATGTTTCCCTGATTCAGGGAAGGTAGTGGGTGTATTGAAACGAAAATGGACTAAAATTCGATTTTTCGCTGTAAAAGCGGTTGTTTGGGGTTTTTATAGCTGGGGAATCGATTGCGCGCATTCACGAATCTTGAAAATACTTCCCTGATTCAGGGAAGGTAGTGGGTGTATTGAAACGAAAATAAACTAAAATTCAATTTTCGCTATAAAAGCGGTTGTTTAGGGGTTTTCTAGGCGGGGAATCGATTGTGCGCATTCCCGCAACTTAAAAACGTTTCCCTGATTCAGGGAAGGTAGTATGTATATTGAAACGAAAATAAACTAAAATTCGATTTTTCGCTATAAAAGCGGTTGTTTAGGGGTTTTCTAGGCGGGGAATCGATTGCGCGCATTCCCGCAACTTAAAAACGCTTCCCTGATTCAGGGAAAGTGGTGAGTGTATTGAAACGAAAATGTACTAAAATTTGATTTTTCGCCGTAAAACTTACTTTTTAGGGGTTTTTCTAGGCGGGGAATCGATTGCGCGTATTCACGAACCTTGGAAACGCTTCCCTGACCCTGTTTCTGACCATTGACACGAAAACCCTGAATTTTACTTTTTTTAAATACGCCTATTATTGGGTGTATTTAAAAAACAAAGACGGGATTCTTTATTTCTCGACGAAACGGACAAAACGACACCAAAATTATTCAATTTGAACATTGTTTTGGGTTATTGAAACGAAAACCCTGAATCAGAGTTTTCGTTTCAATAACCCAAAACAATTATCAAATTGGATAAATTTGGTATTGTTTTGTTCGTCTCGTCGAGCTATAAAGAATGCCGCCTTTGTTTTTTAAATATACCCAATAATTAAGCGTATTTTAAAAAATGTAAAATTCAGGGTTTTCGTGTCAATGTTCAGACACATTCAACTTGTTTTGCGTTTCGAGACTGCCAGTGTTCACCCCTTTACAAAACCTACGACAAGAAGCTGGTTCATCACTCCTGTCCAAGCAATCAAATTGCCCATCACATTTCCATGCTAGAGGTATACATTTAGCCGCGCCCACCGAACCATCACAGTAATGTTGACTCACCGTACAATTACCTAAAAGTTTTATTTTTCTAACTTGTTTTTGGATGAAAACATACTATTTTCATCACCACCAAAGAGTGGATCAAAATCGCCGCTAACAAAAATAGGAGGCAATACAAATTGAGCAATCGAAAATAATGAGACGATTTGGAAAAAATTTATTAAAGCTCGTCTTTTGGATTTTCTTCTCATGGTTGACCGGTTTTGTTGGATTTTACATCTGAGCAAATTAGTTAATTAGACCCGTGCTGCTTACACAATTTTTTGTTATCTTGTGAATATAGATACAAAAAAATTAGACCATAAATAAATTCACTTCATGTCATAATTATGGCTGTGACGACATCTAAATTTGGGGTTACACAATAAGGGGACGACCACGTAAAAATTTTTCTGAAAATGATGCGGGGGAATCCGAATTTGACATTTTCGAAACGAAAAAACGCTTCCCTGATTCAGGGAAGGCGTATTGTGTATTGAAGCGAAAAGTCGCAAAAATGTTGATGAACAACCCGATTGAAGAGCTTCGAGAGATGAATCTCCAGGATGTTTATACGAATTTCACCTATAAAAATACCCTTATCCCCAGAAACGTCCATTTTTTACATAAAAACTAAAAATTTTGATTTTCGCTTCAATACACCGACCCTGAATCAAGGTCAAAAAAGCATTTTCACGCTTCGGGAATGCGCATATTCGATTCGCCGCATAGAAAAGCCCCATAGGGGTCATTTTTAGAAAAAATATAAAACGTTTTTTCCAGATTTTGAACCCAGTCATTTTGGGTCGCTAATCCGAACTAGTACCGATTTCCTCTGTAACTTTTAATTAATCTCCTATGTAAAAAGTGTCATAAAAATGGACTAAAGACCGCTGTGGGGTCGCCGCCGGATCATTTCGAAAATAACTCATTGATGCGTCCGCAGGAAAAACAATATTCGCAGATAAGAACAAGAAGCGATGCGTCAAAATGAGGAAAAGGAATGAACATATGGCGCTGTGCTTTTCTTCATCCAAGAGAGGGCCGATGAACCGGATCAATCATCTCAAACTGTCGCTTTTCGGCGCCTCGAGGTGACTTCTAAGACATTTTTTCCTCTAGGCTGTTTATTATTTATCCTAATTAGCAAGAAAAATTTATTCGAATTTAGAAAGTGCTTCAACAGGCTATAGAATTTTTTTAGCTACCAAAACTTTTTATTGAATCAGGCAACGTGTACATTGAAACGAAAAGAAACGTGGATCCTTATATAGCTTTTTTGATGCATCCCTGCGTGGTCGTATGGCGGGAAAATTAGGATTAGTTAGTGCTTCCTAACAAAAGGGCTAAAAAAGCCCAAGTCTAAGCCCAGGCCTAAGCCTAAGCTCAAGCCTAAGCCCAAGCCTAATCCCAAGCATAAGCCCAAGTTTAAGCCTAAGGCCAAGCCTAAGCTTAAGCCTAAGCCCAAACCTAAGCCTAAGACCAAGCCTAAGTCTAAGCCAAGTTAGTACTAATCCCGATTTCCCGCCATACGACCACGCAGGGATGCATCAAAAAAGCTATTCCACGTTTCTTCTCGTTTCAATGTACACGTTGCCTGATTCAATAAAAAAATTTCGTAGTAGCAAAAAAAATTTCGACAATAAAAAAACTTTTAAAAATTTTAATCAAAATCTATTCTCGTCGCAAAATGAAAGACCCCCTAGTGTGAAATTCGATAATTCTTTCTTGCCAGATGAGCTTCTTTGTCATCGCTCAGAAAATAACCATAACATCTGTTTCCAAAAAATGTATGAAAATTGAAGATAAGTGGCTTTATCCCGAAGCTTGTGCTAAGCTAGAAGCTCCTACTAGTAATTCTTAAAGGGGGGGTAACAATCGTGACTGCATCTCTGTCAGAAGACTTTTTCTGTCAGAAAAATCCTAGAAAGCGCTGCAATTTGAATTTATTTAGTGAGATTAATGCATGGGAAAGTTTTTAAAAGTCATTTCGAGTCAAAATTCGATTTCTAAAAAATTCAAAACCATGTCCGAAGCTCAAT
>OZJO01000010.1:0-18787 GCA_900406225.1 Acrobeloides nanus
TTTTTTTATCCCAAATTTGATTTTTTGGTCAAAAAAAATTCGAACAAAAAATCGATATTTGTCCAAAATTCGAATTTTTGTTCAAAATTCAAAGTTTTGCCCAAAATTCGAAAAAATCAAATTTTGGACAAAAAATCGAATTTTTGTCTAAAAAACATGAGGGCACCCTTATGTTTTTTTCAGCCTTCGGTCGGGCTGGGGGGGGGGGGCAGGTCTCAATGCTCGTACGGGCTTGATCACAAAAAATCCACTTTTTTAGCCCACCCTGTAAAATCATATAGGTCGTACGCTCGCATAGATCGCGAAAAATTTTCAAAATTTTTTTTTCAAAAATCACCTATAAGGGGTATTTTCATGTGACTTTTGAAAACGCAAAAGTACGATTTTTTTGGCTCACCCTGTATTCAAAGAAAATTTTCTCGTTTTAATTTAATGATCTTGTTTGATTGGTCAAGAAACTGGATTATCTTTTCATTTTTCATCCGAGAGAAAGTTATCTAGTGAGCAGCAAAAATCCATAAAATCCCTTCCGTCAATTAACCTTGATCCAGATTTTCCATTTTCTCTAAAAAACTCAACTATGAGAAGTCTTGTCTGCTTACTATTTTCTATATTTTTGAGTAACAATTTAGTTTTAATCAGCTCTCAAGATGCACCTGATGCGTAAGTTTATGTATCGAAAATTGATAAACGAAAATTTGCATATTTTAGACCTCCATCACTTCCAGTTCCATCGGGATCAGTTCTCCAAGCACCTCAAGAATCTTTAGTGCCTTTTTCTCACCAATCACAAGTTGCTCCATCTCTGTTACCGTCAGCACCAGGACCTGCACCATCAGCACCACTTTCTCCATCATTTCTGCCATCACCACTTTCTCCATCACTTCCAATGATGCATTTATTGCCATCTTTTCCGGCTTTGCCTGGAGTATCTCCTCCGCCTTCTTTTCCTACTTTCCCAACTATGCCACCTTTTCCGGGATTTTCACCGATCACAATGGCTCCATTCTCTTTTCCGCCATTTTCACCAGTCACAATGGCTCCATTCTCTTTCCCGCCATTTATGGAGTTTACTACACCTGAATCACCAGCAAGAGGTTATAGTAATCGTCCTCATTACACATGGGGATTCAAGTAAATTTTTTAGAAAAAAAGACGGAGCTACTACACAATAGGGAGGGGCCACCCACGTGAAAATTTTTTATGGAAATGATCCCTCTAGTAAAACATGCGGGGGAATCCGAATTTGACATTTTCGAAGAGAAAAAAACGCTTCTCTGATTCAGGGAAGGCGTATTGTCGAAAATTTTTGCTCAAAAATCGAAATTTTTGCTAAAAATCGAGTTTTTGAACCATTTTCGAAGCGAAAAAACGCTTCCTTGATTCAGGGAAGGCGTATTGTGTATTGAAGCGAAAAGTCGCAAAAATGCGATTTTTGCCTAAAACGACCCCTTTTGGGGGTAAAAATGTACGGGGAATCCGAATTTGACATTTATAAAATTCCTCAGATTCAAGACAAGCTGTATATCGACGCGAAAATTCGAGAAAATAACATATTTTGGTCTAAAAACAACAATTTTTCTATCCCCGCACAATTTTTCCCTAAAAGGGGTCGTTTTTAGACAAAAATCACATTTTTGCGACTTTTCGCTTCAATACACAAACGCCTTCCCTGAATCAGTGAAGCTTTTTTTCGCTTCAAAAATGTCAAATTCAGATTCCTCGCATGTTTTACCCATAGAGGTTTATTTTCAGAAAAAATTTTCACGTGGGTGGCCCCTCCCTTATTGTGTAGTAGCTCCAAAAAGACTGAAATTATCTTTTTTTTAGTGGTGTAAGATGGAAGAAATTAAGAAAGGCTCATTATCACGTTCCCGTGGCTAGTGGTCGTGCTGGTTAAAATTTCTAGCTGAAACTTTAATTTATCAATGATGTATTGATATATATTTTTTTGAAATAAATTCGAAAAGCTTCGAAATTACAGTCAACTCTCGATTTAGTGACCTCTGCCAAGAATTTTTCCGCCAACATATTTTTTCGCCAACACGACCACACAGGGATGCATAGCAAAAGTATAAATACAGTCAAACTAGATTTCGTGACATCCTCTCTCTGATTCGATTTAGTGAAACGAAAATTCTGATTCATGTTTTCGTTTCAATAACTCAAAATATACCAACTTTTTTGTTCAAATGTTCAAATTGGATAAACAATGTTTAAATTGAATAATTTTGGTGTCAGTTTGTTCGTCTCATTTAGCTATAAAAATTGCTACAATGTTCATTTTATGAAAATGTAAAAAATGATGCAAAAATCGATTTTTCCGCAAAAAATTCAAAAAAGTTTATGTATTACAACGAAGAGCTTGTAATAAATTCAAAATTTCAAACGCAATTATCTCGAAAACTACAACGATTCAGAGCATGCCATAAAAACAAAAAATGCTCCATTTTTCATCATCTTTCCGAATATATCATTTTTTCATATGGTTGTAAATTACAGGGTATACCAAAAGTCCTCGACGATAGTTTTTATTGCTTCTTTTTGACGTTATTCAAATAAATTTTTGTATTTATTTGTTTTTTAGTATGACTGAATTAAGACCTGCTATTATTCGCTTATTTGAAGAAGGAAATAGTGGTGAAAAAATTGGGAAATTGCTAAATATATCGCCTAGTACAGCCCGGGAAGTAATACGGCGATTTAAAGCAACTGGAAGCTATACCGACAGGCCGAGAAGTGGAAGACCCAGAACTGCTCGCACACCGAATTCGCCCGACTTGAACGTGATGGATTACAGCATCTGGAGTATCTTGGAGGCCGAGGCGTGCTCGAAACCCCACCAGTCGATCGACGCGTTGAAAAAGAGTTTTGTGAAGGCCTGGAACAAGATCCCTCAAGAAGTCATTGATAGAGCGGTGGATGACTTCCCGAAGCGATCACAGAAGTGTATCGATGCCGGAGGCGGCCATTTCGAGAATAAATAGTAAAATTATTATTGTTTCTTGTTATGTTTTGAACAAATTTTTCTTTAAATAATTACAAAAAGAAGCAATAAAGACTATCGTCGAGGACTTTTGGTACACCTGTACTGGACTGGTCCTTTAAGTTGATTAAAAAAACAATTAATATAATCCCTCATTCAGCAAGTACATATTCATCACCTAACGGTTCTTCGGCTTCCGTTCCAACTTCTAGAATTTCTTCATAGTTCATCGGCTCCATCGTTCCTTCTCCTTGATCAGGGCTCGATTCAGTGATATAAGATTCAATTGTTTTTTAATGTTGTGAAACTATGATTTATGTTGTGAAATTATGTGTTGTTAGATTATGTTTGAAATAAAATGTGTTGAATAAATTAAATTTTGAGTGTGTAACCAATGAACTTTGAAGGGTTTTAATCGAAATTTGACTGTAGCATATTTACATACAAACGCCCTCCGGGATCGAACCCTTGATGTTAGAAACTGTAAATCTAGAGTCCTATCCATTCGGCTACAAGGACTGTTATTCGATGCGCCACTTTTTTGCAAGTTTCGTGCGCCGTGAGCTGCGCGCCGTCATTGATTATTAAAAAATAAAGATTGATTACGCAGTGCTTTTTGGTCAACAAAATTGATAACAAAAATTCAAGAAAATTTGACTCATGATTCGTCAGAATGATCTATCCATTTTGTAGTACTTTTCTATAAAAGCTGCATGAACAGATGAAATTATATTCTTATTCTACAAGGGGAAGGCAAAAGTCCTCGAGTAAGGGGCAGTATATCCTCGCGGTTTTTTATATTACGTGATTTCAATTTTAAAGTTTCAAAATTCTAAACTCAAATTTTAGGTATACCCAAGGCTCCGGAGTTGGCTCACTCGCCCGTTCGAACACGTTCAAGAATGCTATTGTCGGTGCAGCCGCCGGCCATTTAATATATCAAGGTGGAAAGCATATGATCCGAAGTGCCATGGCCCCGATGATGTAAGAGTTTATCTAGGCCCAGAAGAGCTGAATTTCGGAGAGGACCCCTTCATGTTTTTTAAATATTTTTGTCCAAAAGTTTATTAAAATCATATGGGGGGGCTCTCTTATGTATTTTTTCACGAAAATTTTTTTGAAAAATGCTTATTTTTTAAGCTGAAAAAAATACTCAGGCTTGGCAATTTTTGGCAAAAAATGAAAATTTTTGATATAAAAATTGAAAATTTTGGTGAAAAATCAAACTTGGACCATAGATTTTTTCAAAAATTTTTGGCAAAAACATAGGGGAAACATGAGGAAAATTGTTCGATTTGGTTCTGAGGTTATCTCTCTATCATCAGTGATCTCTAAATTTTAGGTGGAATAATCGTCAGTATTATTGGGGAGTGCAGTATTATCAGTCTCGTCCGGGTAACAAAATGTGCCGTATGCCGATTGATCCAACTGATCAACACTTTAACTATGTCTACTTCCAAAATCAAACTCGACCGCGTGAAATTGTCTGGGGATGTGGTAAATTTGGAGTCTCGCGTGTCCTAAATGTGACCAGTCATTTTTAGGTGCTGGTGAAGTTTGCTGTGGATCTGAATGCTGCCGCGCGAATGGCGGTTCCGGTTGGGGCTACGGTGGATTCGGTCTCTGGTACGCAGCTTTAATTCCTGTCGGTTTAAACTTACTCATGCTTATTCATCTACAATGATCTAACAATCCGTATAGCCCAGATTCCTAGTATAATTTTTGTATTTTGGGTTTGGTATGTTTGAACACAAATNTCGGTTTAAACTTACTCATGCTTATTCATCTACAATGATCTAACAATCCGTATAGCCCAGATTCCTAGTATAATTTTTGTATTTTGGGTTTGGTATGTTTGAACACAAATTTACTAGCTACACGCCAATTTATGTTGGAAAAATGGTGATTTTTCGATACTTCTAGCGTTTCAAGCCCCCAAAAACAATATGTTAACTAAATTCTTTTTGTCCAAAAATGAGTTGTTTCACCGCTTTGGGGTATGGCAAAGAATTTCGAATCATTTTTCAATGAAACGGGTCAAAAATTTTTTTAGCGATTCTGATCAATTCTTAAAAAATTAGCATTTTTGCTCTGAACCTGGATCCAAAAATAAAGTTTTTCAAAATTGTCCCAAAATGATGTGTATTCCATATTTGTATATATTGCATAAATATACAGGGTGTTCCAGTAAGTTGGGATTATCATTGATTTGAGGGTTTCTCGTTATCCAATCGGTCATTTTCGATGCGGTTTTTTGTAGTAGAACTCTGACGATTCTGCTTCAGATCCTATAAAAATATTCAAAATTTGCATTTTCTTATATGCGAATATTTCAGTTTGAAGCAACTTTTCTCTGTACAATAAGGTTTTGTTTAAATCAAATCTCTATCTTATTGGGAAGACAGAGAAAAGTTGCTTGAAACATTTCAAACTGAAAAATTCGCATATCAAAAAATGCGAATTTTGAATATTTTTATAGGATCTGAAGCAGAATCGTCTGAGCTCTCTCTCTCCTACAAAAAAATGCACCGAAAATGACTGATTGGATGACGAGAAACCCTCGAATCAATGATAGTCCCATCCTACTGGAACACCCTGTAAAAATGTAGTTATTTGTATATAAAAAATTTATTATTTATTTATTCATTCGTATCATTCATAATAAAAATTAGAAGTTCAACATTATTTATAGATAGGAAAGCTCTCCAAATACAATAGAAAATAAAAGTTCATAAATAGTTGAAGTGAAAGATGAAAGAAAACCCTTGTAAAACAAAAAATGACTACAACAAATATTCCGAATTTGATTGATATTTTTGAAGCGAAAAAACACTTCCCTGATTCAGGGAAGGTCTGTGTATTGAAGCGAAAAGTCGAAAAATCGCACTCCCCCCAATTGCGTAGTAGCTCCAAAATTTCGACACTGTTGGGGATCGAACAAACGCTTTGCTTGTATCATCGTGTAAAGGGGTGATTTTAACATTTTGATTTTTTTGGAGATTTTTTAGAAAATGGCTAGCTTCTTACTCAAAACAGCTTCTTGAAAGCGGTTTTTTGCTTTCATCTTGTAGAGCAAAGCGAGCTGAACAATTTTATGTTTTCGCTTGTTCCCTAAATCAAAGTCAAGAAAGCATTTTCAGGGTTCTGAAATGCACGCAAACGATTCCCCGCATAAAACTACCCCTAGAGGGGTCATTTTAGAACAATAATTTTCGGGTCCCAAAAAACCACAAAAATCCACTTTTTTTTACCCACCCGGTATATTTATTTTGATATTCTTAATTGTATTAATAGTTTTTTATCAACTTGTTTTTTAATGTTGTGAACTATGACCGTCTATGACTATCAAACAATAAAGATTGATTAAAAAACGCAATGCTTTTTCATCAACAAACTGATAACAAAAATTCAAGAAATTTTGAGTCGAATTTTGAAAAATTCGACTCATGGTTAGTCAGAATGAGCTATCCATTTTGTAGTACTTTTCTATAAAAGCTGCATGAACAGATGAAATGATATTCTTCTTCCTCTTATATGTTAATATGAATATTATACTCGTATATATTTTTTGTTGATCCAAAAGACTTTTTACATGAATTTTGGACCCGAAATTTTGTTTTCCTAAAAATGACCCCTTACAGGAGTAGTTTTATGTGGGACCATTAGGAATTTTTTTAAAGTTTCAAAATTCAATTTTCCGTTTTTTAGCGATAGTTAACTAACGCAAGATGCATAAGACCGGTGATTTGAAGCAGTTATGGTTTATTCTACTGATTTTATGCATGTTATTTGAACCTCTAGCTTGTAGACGATTCGGATTTTCTTTCAGAAGGTATAGACTTTGTTATTTTTTATGAAAATAACATTCTCCAATTTAGAGGCTTTTCTCGTGCTCGATCTAGCTCAATTGGACGTGGCGGAAGTAGTTCTAGTGGAGGCATTTTTGGGGGTAGTAGTGGTCGTAATACTGGCGGAGGCATTTTTCGTGGTAGTAATGGTCAGAATAGAGAAGGGACTTATTCTGGTGGAAATTCTGGATGGGAAAGTGGTGGTCACAAGTATACAGATTGAGCTCGTTTGGAGTCTAAACTCAAATTTTAGGTATACCAAAGGCTCCGGAGTTGGCTCATTCGTGCGTTCGAACAATTTCAAGAATGCTATTGTTGGTGCAGCCGCCGGCCATTTGATATATCGAGGTGGAAAGCATATGATTCGAAGTGCCACGGCTCCAATGATGTAGGAGTTTATCCAGGTTTTTTTAACCAATTTTTCAATTTTTTACGAATTTTTGAAAAATTTGTCAAAAAAAGCACCCCTAAATTAAATATGAGTTGATCTCTCTACGACCAGTGAAATTTTAGGTGGAGTAACCGGCAGTATTATTGGGGAGCGCAGTATTATCATTCTCGTCCGGGTAAACAAATGTGCCGTATGCCGATTGATCCGACTGATCAACATTTTGCCAATGTCTACTTCCAAAATCAAACTCGACCGAGTGAAATTGTCTGGGGATGTGGTAAATTGGAATCTCGCATGTCCTAAATGTAACCAGTCATTTTTAGGTGCTGGTAAAGTTTGCTGTGGATCTGAATGCTGCAGCGTGAATGACGAATCCGGTTGGGAAAATAGTGTCTTCGGTCTTATGTACGCAGCTTTAACTCCTGACGGTTCCAACTTACTCATGCTTGTGTAAAAAGATGGGTGGCTCTATCTCTATGACTAGCAGTGTATCTGTATATAATAAAAATGTAGTTATTTGTATATAAAAATTTATTATTTGTTTAATTCATTTTCGTACCATTCATAATAAAAATTAGAAGTTCAACATTATTTATAGACAGGAAAGCTCTTCAAATACAATAGAAAATAAAAGTTCATAAATAGTTCGGAAGTGAAAGATGAGAGAAAACCCTTGTAAAACAAAAAATGACTACAACAAATGCTTCGAAGAAAAAGTTTTATAAAAAATGCCGTAAAAACAAAAAATGCTCCATTTTTCATTATCTTTCCGAATATATCATTTTTTCATGATTGTAAATTATTGGACTAGTCCTTTAAGCGCTTCGTAAAGACAGTGCTCACTCACGTCTATGGTGTAGCTAAAGCGATCCGAGAAAGAATGGCCAATTTTATACGTGTCCCAAGTACGAAGAATGGTTATCGATAGCCAAGAATTTTGAGCGTAGAACATGCTTTCCTAACTTCCTTAGTGCAGTCGATAGGTTTTTATCCTTACAAAGTCGTTTTAGATGGAAAACTGATCTATCTACGCAAGCCGGATAAAGCTGGAACCCAATGGTACTCGTATAAACAAAGAAATGCGACAATCCTTATGGCTGTAGTCGACTCCAAATATAGATTTATTCACGTAGGCGTTGGAAAATTTGGTTCGAACATGACGCATATACATTTAACTCAGGTGCGTTCTGCAAAACCATGGAAGCGAATCAGCTTATCATTCCTGAATGTAGCCGCCTGCCCAACTCTCAAAAATCTTATTATCTCATCAGCGATTCAATTTAACGGTACCCCCAAACTTGAAGGTCCATTATCGATGATTTTTATTGATAGAGCGTGTTGAAAAATTTGACAGTAGCCAAGAATTTTGCCCCAACATTTTACAAGCGCTAAGGACCCTTAAAAAAGCATGGGAACTGGTAAAACCAAAAACGATAAGAAACTGTTTCAAACCAGAGTTGGGAATTATCACACCACCCCACACCGTGTGGTGTGGTTAGCAGTGTGGGGTGGTGTGATGTTATCGGTGGGGTGGCACCACTACGATGGCGATATTATTTTTTAACAAAAATTTTGGCCACACCACACTGGTGTGCCACCCCACCGGGGTGGTGTGGACCACCCTTTCCAACTCTGTTTCAAGCTAGTTTTGTGAGCGAAAATTTGGCCATCTTTTGAGTTTCCAAAATGGTTTTTTTAGACTTGAGAAGAATTTCCTACTGATGATATTGAGGAGTTGGTATATCATTGGCATACTTTACAAATTCGGGGAAAAATTGCGGAAAGAGCCGAGATTCTGGATTACCTTGATGTAGATGAAAATTTACGGGTTTATTTCCCATGCTTTTTTTACTTAATGTTTTATTTTATAGCTGATGAACTTCTCTATCCGAAACTGAATCTTATATCACTGAATCGAGCCCTGATCAAGGAGAAGGAACGATGGAGCTGATGAACTATGAAGAAATTCTAGAAGTTGGAACGGAAGCCGAAGAACGGTTAGGTGATGAATACGTACATGTATCAAACAATAAAGATTAAAAAACGCAGTGCTTTTTCGTCAACAAACTGATAACAAAAATTCAAGAAATTTTGAGTCGAATTTTGAAAAATTCGACTCATGATTAGTCAGAACGACCTATCCATTTTGTAGTACTTTTTTATAAAAGCTGCATGAACAGATGAAATGATATTCTTCTTCCTCTTATATGTTAATATGAATATTATACTCTTATATATTGGGTTGATCCAAAAGACTTTTTACATGAATTTTGGACGCGAAATTTTTTTCCTAAAAATGACCTCCTACAGGGGTAATTTTATGCGGGGAATCGATTGCGCGCATCCCCGAAGCGCGAAACGCCCCTTAGCCCTGTTTCAGGGAAGGGGTGTGTGCATTGAAGCGAAAATGAACTCAAATTCCGAATTTTCACTGTCTTTTTTTGTTACAAATTCTTACTAAAAAAGCAAAAAACAGCGAAAATTTTTTGAAAGTGCTTGTTTTTAAGCTGAAAATGCTCAGAAATTTACAATTTTTGGTGAAAATTTGGGCTTTTTTGGTGAAAAAATGGCCAATTTTAGTACAGAAAGCTGGAAGTATTCGAATTAAAAAAAACTGCTTAAAAAATGTTCACTATAATGTTTTATGGCGAAATATTCAAAAAATAAAATGCGGAAACCGATTCTTTATATTTTTAGACTGTTTTTAAATTTTACAGTCCCACCCGCCCACGCTAATTTTTAGGCTAAGCTGATTTAGGCTAAGCTGCTGCTTAAATCAAAACGCAACCCTACTTCCGATTTCGATTGTGGTCAATACCTACTGATTGTACTAGGCCATGTCATACCGGACTGTAACTCATACACCCAGCGATTTTATCTATGACGCGATTTTAACTATGCCGCGATTTGATTCGTATAAACTTGTTAAAAAATGCAAAATTTAAAAACAGTCTAAAAATATAAAGAATCGGTTTCCGCATTTTATTTTTTGAATATTTCGCCATAAAACATTATAATAAACATTTTTTAAGCAGTTTTTTTTAATCCGGATACATCCAGCTTTCTGTAGTTATTCCTGTGGGACCATTAGGATTGTTTTTTTTTAAAGTTTCAAAATTCAATTTTCCGTTTTTTAGCGATAGTTAACTAACGCAAGATGAGTACGACCGGTGATTTGAAGCAGTTATGGATTATTCTATTGATTTTATGCATATTATTTGAACCTCTAGCTTGTAAGCGAGGCGGAGTTTCTATGGGAAGGTATAGACTTTGTTATTTTTATGAAAATAACATGCTCCAATTTAGAGGCTCTTCTAGTGCTCGATCTAGCTCAACTGGAAGTGGCGGAAGTCGTTCTAGTGGAGGCATTTTTGGTGGTAGTAGTGGCAAGACTGGGGGATCTAGCTCAATTGGACGTGGTGGAAGTAGTTCAAGTGGAGGCATTTTTGGTGGTAGTAGTGGCAAGACTGGAGGAGGCATTTTTGGTGGTAGTAGTGGTCGAAATACTGGCGGAGGCATTTTTGGTGGTAGTAGTGGTCGAAATACTGGTGGAGGCATTTTTGGTAGTAATAGTGGTCGAAATACTGGCAGAGGCATTTTTGGCGGTAGTAGTGGTCGTAATACTGGCGGAGGCATTTTTGGTGGCAGTAGTGGTCAGAATAGAGGAGGAACTACTACCAAAATACCTACTACTACTACTACCAAAAATGCTTATTCTGGTGGAAATTCTGGATGGGAAAGTGGTGGTCACAAGTATACAAATTGAGCTCGTTTGAAGTCTAAACTCAAATTATAGATATACCAAAGGCTCCGGAGTTGGCTCATTCGTCCGTTCGAACACGTTCAAGAATGCTATTGTCGATGCAACCGCCGGCCATTTGATATATCAAGATGGAAAGCATATGATCCAAAATGCCACGGCTCCGATGATGTAGGAGTTTATCCAGCATTTTTTTTATGAATTTTTAATTTTTGATGAATTTTTGAAAAATCTTATGTTTTTACCCGAAATTTTTGGAAAAAAAAAAATCCTGAAACTTTTGGAAAAAGTGCGAAAAAATCACCTTGTGGGACTAAGGTGATGTGCCCCTCCCCTTCCGAAAATTCTGGTTACGCCACTGTCTCTATCACAAGTGAAATTTTAGGTGGAGTAACCGGCAGTATTATTGGGGAGAGCAGTATTATCAGTCTCGTCCGGGTAACCAAATGTGCCGTATGCCGATTGATCCGACTGATCAACATTTTGCCAATGTCTACTTCCAAAATCAAACTCGACCGCGTGAAATTGTCTGGGGATGTGGTAAATTTTTGAGTCTCATGTGTCCTAAATGTGACGAGTCATTTTTAGGTGCATGTGAAGTTTGCTGTGGAACTGAATGCTGCCACGTGAATGACGAATTCGGTTGGGAAAATTGTGTCTTCGGTCTTTTGTACGCAGCTTTAACTCCTGACGCTTCCAACTTACCCATGCTTGTGTAAAAAGATGTTTTACTCAGCTTTATATGGTTTTACAGGGTGGTCAAAAATGATGGCAACTTTGTTGAAAATCATAAATCTTATTAAGAGCATAACTTTTGCTATATTAATCGATATTAGATGGTTTAGGTATAATTTTAAAGCCACAATCTCAAGCTTTAAAATGACACCAAAACCATGTAATATCAATTAATTCAGCAAAAGTTGTACTCTTAATAAGAGTTATGAGTTTCAAAAAAGTTGCCATAATTGTTGACCACCATTTAGTTATGCATATATTATATATATGTTTAAGTTTTGGCTCCGGGGCACCAACTTTTGTGTGAAACTTTTTCGACCACTATCTCTTTATTAAAAAAAATTTCCGATCGTTCTTATCAACTCTAGAGCCCAGAATCCCCTAAAAATTAGGGTGGCTCTATCTCTATGACCGGCAGTGTATCTGTATATAATAAAAGTGTAGTTATTTGTATATAAAAATTTATTATTTGTTTAATTCATTTTCGTACCATTCATAATCAAAATTAGAAGTTCAACATTATTTATAGACAGGAAAGCTCTCCAAATACAATAGAAAATAAAAGTTCATAAATAGTTCGGAAGTGAAAGATGAAAGAAAACCCTTGTAAAACAAAAAATGACTACAACAAATGCTTCGAAGAAAGTTTTATAAAAAAAATTCATATTTTTTTCCAAATTATCACAGCTTTGCTGTTCAGAAAAAAACCCGCATAGCCGGGCGGAAAAATGGGTTTTTTTTCTTATTGCAATGTTTTGCTAGCAACGGCTTCATGTTCATAGTGAACACCTGGGAGTGAAAGCACGGTTTCCGTATCGGGAAGAGAGAAAATGGCCTCTGGGAAACAGTTGAAGAATCTATGTCGCATCGCGTCGGCGGCTGTGATTCGTTGGCGGCCATCGTACTAAAATTTTCAAATAAATTGATATAAAATTCATCCCACTCCCTAGAACGAGGAGGCACCATGGAGATGGATCCAGATCTAGACCCCCCAGCACAGAAAAGCCAAAAGAAAATTTCGCGTCAATACAACTTTTATTGATTCAGGGACGAATTTTCACTGCGTTCATGGAAAGGCCTGTGAATTGAAGCGAAAAATCGTATTCAAAATCGCTCCCTCCTATTGTGAGTAGCTCCAAAATTTCTACCCTGTTGGGGATCGAACCTGCGCCAATAACATGAATAGCCAGCGGCCCTAGCCATTAGGACATCGCGCCTACCATTGAACCTCACCAGTTTTTTGAACAGTAATATATTACCTGTAACAATTTTTCCAACAAGTCCGCACTTTGAAGATCAATTCTTGGTGCCAGCCTGATGATACTCTTTGGCTTATAATTTTTCAATTTCGACGCTTTGAAGAGCGGAAATTCGCATAACGTCTGATGCCTTTCCTTCGTAGGTGTGCCCAAAGTTTGGAAGATTAGATTCAACTGTTCATCGGTGGTCGACCCAGGGAACATTGGCTTGTGCGCCAGCATTTCATAGAAGATACACCCAACACCCCACATGTCAATATGAGTAGAATAGTCGGTAGAGCCGAGCAAAACATCCGGCGGCCTATACCATAGGGTGACAACTTCATTCGAATAGGTCTTCGTCGGCACCGATTGGGCTCTAGCCAGGCCAAAATCGGCCAATTTGAGTTCACCTTGTCGATTGATGAGTAAATTTTGTGGCTTCAAATCTCGGTGTAGAACCCTCTTCTTGTGGCAGTAGGCTAGACCACGGAGGAGTTGTATCAAAAATAGCTAAAAATAAATAAATTTTTTTACAGGGTGGCTAAAAAAGATGGATTTTGCGAAAATCCACTTCATCTTGTGTAATAAACATACTTTGACATTACTCATGCTGATCATATTTTCGAGCTCTTCCATGTAGTCTCTCAAGTCATGTTCGATAAATTCGAAGACCAGTGTCAACATGCGGTCGGTATAGACAATATCATGGAGTGTGACGACATTTACATGTTTTAGACTTCGGAGAAGTGAGACTTCTCGGATGGCCGTACACGGTGCTCCTTCTTCATGTTCTAAGCGGATTTCCTGAAATTTAGAAATTTAGATGAGAACAGTAAACACGATGAAGAATAAGCTCAAGCCCAAGCCTAAGCCCAAACCTAAGCCCAAGTATAAGCCCAAACCTAAGCCCAAGCCTAAGCCCAAGCCTAAGCTCAAGCCTAAGCCCAAACCTAAGCCCAAGCCTAAGCCCAAACCTAAGCCTAAGCCTAAGCCCAAGCCCAAACCTAAACCTAAACCTAAGCCCAAGCCTAAGCCCAAACCTAACATTGTAGCAATTTTTACAACTCCATGAGACGAACAAAATGACACCAAAATTATCCAATTTAAACATTGTTTTGGGTTATTGAAACGAAAATTCTGATTCATGTTTTCGTTTCAATAACCCAAAACAATGTTCAAATTGGATATTTTTGGTGTCATTTTGTTCGTCTCATTTAGCTATAAAAAATTATAGCTACAATGTTCATGTTATGAAAATTGAAAAAATCGATGCAAAAATTGATTTTTCTACGAAAAATTCAAAAAGTCTGTGTATTACAACGAAAACATGAGCACAAATTCAAATTTCAAACGCAATTATCTCAAAAATTACAACGATTCAAAAGATGCCGTAAAAACAAAAAATGCTCCATTTTTCATGAACTTCCCAAATTTTTACCGTTTTTAAATTTTTTTTCATACTGTTTTTTCCGAGTGGGACTGGTCGAAATTTTCAAAACTTACTTTCAGCGCAACACTTTTCCCGGTTAATAACGATTTGCCCAAATAAACAGTTGCATAGGTGCCTTCGCCAAGATCGAAAATCTTCTTGTACGTCTCCAATTTCCCAAAACCAATTTCATTCTAAAACACACAATTTTTGAATTATTCATGTCCTTTTTTGTTGACTTATTATGACTTACCAATGAAGCCCGCCGACTTTTCCTCGTTAATGGATTCTCCAGCGTTGGCGTTCTATTTAGTTTGTCCACAACGTTTTGGGGTAATTTTATATCGGCGGGTAAAGAGAGACGTTTTTGGATGTCTTGCTAAAAATTGGAAATTTTTTTTGTATTATTGACACGAAAACCCTGAAAATCAGGGTAATTTTTTATTTAAAGGACCAGAGTCCACTCAGCAAAAAAACTCAAAAAAATGAAAAAATTATATATTCGGAAAGTTGATGAAAAATAGAGCATTTTTTGTTTTTACGACATCTTCTGAATCGTTGTAGTTTTTGAGATAGTTACGTTTGAAATTTGAATTTGTATTCATGTTTTCGTTGTAATACACAAACTTTTTTGAATTCAAAATCTCAATCGCAATTATCTCGAAAACTACAACGATTCAGAGCATGCCATAAAAACAAAAAATGCTCCGATTTCTTTTTGCATTATTTCAGGACCATGGGAAGCGATAAACTTAAAAAATTTCACTGATCCTTTTTCGCTTCAATACACCCACCCCTTTGCCTGAATCAGGGTCAGGAAAGCATTTTCATGTTTCGAAAACACTTGCAATCGATTTCTCGCATAGGATATCCTGTCAAAATTCGAATTTTTTCATTTTCGCTTCAATACGCTACCCTGAATCAGGGTTAAGGAAGCGTTTTCACGCCTAAATTCCACTTTTTTTGGGGACAGCCTGTACCTCGCTCCATTTCCTGGTTGGTTTTTGCCGCATCTTGACATTTGGGATATATCTGGGCTCTTCGATGCCATTGGCCGAAGATGGGTAACAAGAAGAAGTGGACATTTGATCACTGGTACACGGGGAGACTTCCAAACTTTCTCCATCTGACCCGAGAGCACTGGCTTCATGAACGACAGCTAAAAAAAAGTTTCATTGTTTGATAAAAATTGAAAAAAATTTTCTTCAAAATTATCATGGTCAGCGTCCTAGCCACTAGGCTATGCGCATCCCAGCTTTTTCGAACCTCGCAAAGAAACGAGAGTTTTTACCTAAAATATTTTTTGGATCAAAATTGCGCTTCCGAACAGGATAGAAATTTATGCAACATTCTGACAATCTACTCCATAAATCCATTCACGACAAAAATCAATATTTTTTGCACAAATATAGTCAAATAATACACACAAGAAGAGAATCGAATCAGCGCAATAAATTTGTTTATAAGCTTTACAACAATAGCTGGTCTTTCAGTTTAAATATTGGGTTGTTTCATAAGTAAATTCGAAACGTGAAAACGAATCCTTGACCCTGATTCAGAGTAGCGTGTTGAAGCGAAAATGAACAAAATTCGGATTTGGAGCGAATATCCGACTAAGCCTAAGCCCAAGCTTAAAGGGAGGTCCAGTTTGCGACCATTTCTCGAAAAATTTTTTTGAAAAGTACCATTTTAGGGTAATTTTGCTATGAAAAATCGATTGCGCATAGCGTCTTAGCGTGTAACCTGTTTTGCTAAAAGTATCGAAAATCAGCCACCAAGGGGTAGGGTGCACGCCCAGTACGCTTCTCGAAAAAATTTTTTCTTAAATTAGCTGATTTTTGATACTTGGGGGTTTTCGGGCACAAGAAATCGATTGCAAGTCCCGAGTTCCGGGACTTGCAATCGATTTCTTGTGCTTGAAAATTTTTTGAAAAAATCTGTATATTGACACGAAAACATGAGTTTCGCTCAAAAAGACCGATTGGATCGTATTCAGCATACACTCTTATCCACTACTGAACAGAAAAAAATACTGAACAGTATCTTTTTCGTTGTAATACACTACTTGAAAGAAACGCATCTTCAAGTACACCATTACCCCACTACTGAAAAAAATTCCATCGAAAAATGAGGATTTTCGATGTATTTTTTTCGGACCGACATTACTTATGAAACAACCCAATATATGACGTGTTTCCTTATGCTCTTTTTCGGAAACACCAACGTCGGTCGTCAATTCTTCCGCTTTTTTATGTAAAAATCTAGCGCACACACTCACACAGTCTATATTTCCATAAAAACGAGCAGTCGATTTTTCTAGTTCTAGAGCTTATGTGTAAGAGGAAATTTTGGCCTGACACCTGTTTTGGATTGTGTAAAATTAAGTTCAGGTCATAAAAAGCTATAATCCAAAAGATTAATAAAGCCAACAAAAAAAATATATTTCCACCTGTGCGAGAAATTCTGTAATTGAAATTTATTTATGTTAACAAAAATGTATTCTTGTCCAAAAATCGTAAAAAAATGGTTGAGAATAAATTTTTTGGAATGGAAATCCGATATCTTGTTTGTTGAAGAAGAAAAAATGGGACTAGAAAAATGGGGACTGGTGAGAAATTTTGATTAGGACGGAAAAATTTAGACGGAAAGGATTTTCACAAACAATTTTGGATTTTGCACAAATTTTTTTGCACAGTCTTCTTAGCAATTAACATGATTTTCTAGATCGGACCGTCCGCTTCTTTATCCACTGCGCTATCAAGGACTATTAAAAATTTGGAGTTGGTGTAGGGCGAAAAAAGAAAAATCTTCGGTTTTCGCGACTCCATTACATCAACTCCATTCCCTGAATCAGGGTCAAGATAATTTTTTCATGCTTAGAAAATATTCTCAATTGATTCCTCGCATAAAATTACCCCCAGATGGATGCTTTCAGGGCGAAAATATAAAAGTTTTCGATTTTCGCGTCAATACACCAACTCCATTCCCTGAATCAGGGTCAAGGAAGCGTTTTTATGTTTTAAATGCGCGTAATCGATTTCCAGCATAAAATTAACCCTATATGGGTCATTTTTAATACAAAAATTTCAGATTCAAACAATTTTTTCGAGCCAAAAAATTTCGAAAAATTCCAAAAAAATTGAAAAATTCGTCAAAAATCGAAAAATTCGACAAAAATTGAAAAATTTGTTCAAAATTGAAAGATTCGTCAAAAATCGAAAAATTCGTTCAAAATTGAAAAATTCATCAAATGTTGAAAAATTAGTTCAAAATTGAAAAATTCATCAAATGTTGAAAAATTAGTTCAAAATTGAAAAATACGTCAAAAATTGAAAAATTCGTTCAAAATCGAAAGATTCGTCAAAAATCGAAAAAATTTGTTCAAAATTCTCCATTTCCTGAATCAGGGTCAAGGAGCGTTTTGATGCTTTGAGAATGTGCGCAATCGATTTCCAGCATAAAATTAACCCTATATGGGTCATTTTTAGTAAAAATTTTCCGTCCCAAAAAATTTTTTCCGGGCCCCAAAAATGTACTTTTTTTACTCACGCTGTAGTATAAACTTTTTTCATCATTTGTCATAATTTTTTTCAAATTGCATTCAAATCAACATGCCGTTCAATCACCCTTTACATTCACACAACGTTCTCCATTTGATGAGTCAGCTGAGAGGTCTCAAAAAACCCGTGCGTCGTTTTTTTGACATTTATTCATTTTTCTCCAACACACTTCTTAAACACACTTACATAGCGAAACGGATGGTCGCATGAGCGACGTCTTTTGGGAGTAGACCAAACTGTGCGAGTTTGGCTTCTTCTTCGACAGGAATAGCTGGAGCCACGAGGCAAACGACGAGTTCAACGGCATCCCCTTTCGATTCAAGCGTTTCCCGTTATGGGTTTGGCTATTCGAAATCGGAGACGAGTTTGAGGAATTCGCCGTGGAAGACTTCACGCCGTTCCGCGACTCGACAAATGCCTCTTCTTCTTCGATTGTCGGCTCGCCGAAGTCGTGGAAAGTGACAGATTTGCACATCTTGTCCGTCGAGGTTGACATGGTTAATGGAATGAACAAGGGAATATGGGAATGTACTGATGAGAATAATGGAATGTTTTAGATGAGGAGATTCTTGATTCAACTAGAAAATTTAGGCATAGATAGTATAAACTCAATTTCAACTCAAAAAGATCTAAGCTTAAGAAGGGAGGATGATTGGGTAGTGATGCTCAAATTGACCGAGGACCTGAGGGCCCAACGTTGCTTAACTTGCCAGATCGGACGGACGGTCAGTTCATGTTGTGGTGATCAACTCTTGCTTTGGAAGTAAATTCTAATTCGTTAACCCTTTAGAGATACATGCGAAACAAAATTGCTTGAAAAATTTGAATATGTTTTGT